>MJUU01024461.1:0-16129 GCA_002080025.1 Modiolus philippinarum
AGGCGAGTCCTTTAAAATATTTACCAATTTATCCTGCAAGTCAGATATAATGTCATCTATCTCATCACTTGCTCTGTTTGCCAACAACAGTATGTCGGTGAAACGAAAAATTCACTCAACATTCGTATTAACTTGCACCGTGACCACATTCGGAAAAAGGAAAGATCACAGGCCACTGCATTACATTTCAATTCCACCGGTCATGACTGGAAACATATGCAAGTAGTACCAATTGACCAAAATCGATCGTGGACAGACACACAGAGGCAGGCTAAAGAAAAGTTCTGGATAGAAAAGCTAAAATCCAGTTTGAATATAAAAATTTGAAAAAAATAAAATATACTTTGGCTAAATTTCCTGCCCCTACCCATTTTTCCCGACATGGCTGAAGTTTTGCTCATTTGGCGTTAAACACTATTTTTTAGGTGTATTGTTTATAAAGCCGATGTACGGATACTGACAAAATTCTTTTTTCCCTTCTCATGTTACATCTGTTAACAACAGCATCCAACATGTAGCTCTCGATATTTTGTATAAACATTCGTAGTTTAGTCTTTGTAAATAGGTTTTGTTTGATTATTTCTACTTTTTTTATTGTGTTTTGAAGAAGAGACGGACAGGTCTCGAAATATCAACTGTAACTTTGTGTGCTATTTACTTTGTTCACTTTGAAGTTTATAATCAGGTCACATTGTATGTAGTATTGGTGTTGTTGCTTTGTTTTAGGTTTTTTATATATATATATATATATAAGTAAAGGCACATTTTTCTGTTCTATTTTATACCGGTGTCTGCAATACTAAAAGGTGATATAATTCAACCATTAATATAAAAGAAAGGACACTTTTTTTATTTTATATTATACCGTTGTCCGAAAATTAAACCTTGATAGAATTTAAACAGAAATATAAAAGAAAGGGCAGTTTTTCACTATTTTATATTATACCTGTGTCCCCAATGCCAAAACTTGATATAATTTAAACCATAATTATCAAAAAGGCACTTTTCTTTTTTTTAAATCATACCGGTGTCCGCAATACTAACACTTGATATAATTTAACCATAAATATCAGAGAAAGGGCACTTTTTCTCTATTTTATATTATTCCGGTGTCCAAAATACTAAAATTTGACAGAATCTAACCATTAATATAAAAGAAAGGGCCCCTTTTCTCTATTTTATATTATACCGGTGTCCGCAATACTAAAACTTTCTATATTTTAACCATAAATATAAAGCAAGAGCACTTTTTCTCTATTTTATATCATACTGGTGTCCGCAATACTAAAACTTGATATAATTCAACCATAAATGTAAGAGAAAGGGCACTTTTTCTCTATTTCATATTATAACGGTGTCCGCAAAAAATTTTCTGACCAGCACCTTGGTTGAAAAAAATTATCTGGCTCTGACTTTGTCTATCAGAAAAAAAGCCTGGATTAATTTCCTAGAATAGTGTAGAGCGGAAAAAAATAATCTGGTCCGCGAAGTGGTCGAAAAAAATTTCCGGCTCGTGTAAAAATCCCAGGCCCCCTGATAATCAAATGGTCCGTGGCTAAAGACAGACGAAACAAACAGAACATATAAATGAAACAAAAAATAAAGCCCTAACAGTGTGAACAATATACTTTGTTTCACCATTTGCGATTTAATTATGGATTATCAGCAAAAATAATCAAGATTTGTTAATAAGATATGATTCTATTTTTTGAATGTGATATTTTAAAAAACAATACAGTGATGTGATGGCAAATACCATGATAATGGAGAAAAGGAGGGATTCATGAAATGTGAACATATTCAATACATGTCAACAAATCAAAAGTCAGTGTTATTATATAAGGTGGGTTGAATAAATAAGTAGGCCTCTTTACTAATATACTGATAAACAATGCAACATTTTTATATTGCAGATACCACAACGTGCCTGAAAACGACATGATATAAGTATAAAAGTTGTTCAAATGAGTGTTATTGTTAGTAAGGCTACCGCACTCTTGTATTAAATCAATGCGAAAAGAAATGCTTGTGTGTGTAGAATAAAATGAAAGGATATGGATTGATTTTACATGTGACATTAACGCACACGATACATAGAAAACTCCAGTTTATCGAAACTTCTAAAATCATAAATTCAAAATCACGGCAATACACAGCAACACGAATTGAGACAGTGTGACCAAGACATAACAAATAAACGAAAATGAACAAGAACGACACAAAATTAAAGCACTAGCAGTCAAGGACAGATTTCTATTCCTGTCTACATCTTGATGTCGCCTGGGCGTCTTCAACCAGAGGTGAACAATATTCATCCCCTCAAGCGAGATCGAGAAGGCCCCTAGCGTGCACTTAAGCTGTATTCTTAACAAATGTTTAGCAACATCGATCGCAGCTAAAATATGTCATTGGAGCAACACATGTCGGGAGCGGTCACTGAGAAAAAAGTAAAACCGGGCAATGTCTGCCTACAAATATTTGTTATTGAGTAGCCCGACTAAAGACATTTGTTTTGTCTCAAATCAATAAATATGGAAATTTTGGAGCCAGACTGCATATAAAGGTGTCGTCCATTAGCTATAATTTCAAATTGTAAATATCTATTTGACTTAAAATGGGAAAAAAAATCGAACTTGAAAATTACCGAAAGTAGGCTTCAACATGTATACTGATAAAAAATTGGAACATTTTTAATATTGTATATACCATACTATACCATACTGGCAACGACATCGGGTAAGACATGTTTTTTATATTGTTTTGTGTTAATAGTTATAATTTTGCAACATAAAAAGTTGTTCAAGTGACTGTTGTTATGTGTAAGGCTTATCCGTCTGTTTTAGTACTTGAGATTTCGTTTCTGCAGAGGTCATTCCGACAATTTGTTTCTTTTCATATTGGATAAAATCAAAACATTTTGATGATCATAAACAAAATGAGGTATGAATGCTGACAGAGATCTAATTATGAATATGATACAGCCATAAATAGTTACATAAATGCTTGTATGTGTACTGTTTTAACTAATATCAGTGCCATGTTTTATAAGGCAAATATAGAAATTGTGGATGGGTGAAAAAAATGAACTAAAACCACGGCCATATAACACCTAAGGAGGAAAAGATTGGTAACTGCTAAAAAAAAACAAAAAAACATTGACATAAGACAGCCACAAGGCACAAGAACAAAACCACAACATTCAAATCCAAGGCACTCCCAATGTGAACCTGAGAGTGACATCAGGTGGTCTGGAAGGGTAAGCATATCCTGCTCTGTTACAGCACCTGACTCATTGAAGTAAATACCAAAAGAACGCTCATTGCAACATGTTTATGTTTATATTGTAGCTGCCACTACGTTTCCGACCACAACTTCCGGTAAGATATGATTTTATTATGTTGGCAAATTAAAAAATTACCCCAAAAATGGTTAAGGCTGAATACCTTCTTTGTAACAACAAATGAATCATAGTAAGATGAAAGTGGAAATACCTATTGTTTCTTTTCTCACCAGTTTATTTTCTTTATTCTGGATGTATGTTAGCCTCGTGAAATCGAAAAAAGATCTTGTTGAAAGTTCAAAACTAGCTAAGGAAAGACCTTTGTACTGACAGATATTCTTCTATTTCATCAGATTTTACAAATAAAGATATTACAAATTTGTGAATAAAATGGGATAGGCTTTTGGGCCAGCACCAAAGTATTGATTTACTTGGTTTAGAAAATAAAGTATACATGTATGTAAGTTCAATTTTCATATCGCAAAGCTTCTTTGTAAATAAAATCTCATATGACCAATTGAGAAGTGAATGTTTTAATTAGATGTTGGTGGTAGTATACCAAACAAAGGATGACAGTTAACACCTACAATGGCCGAAAAATACAATCACATGCCACAATTCACAATCAAGAAAAACACTAATATAGACAAGAGATAAACACAAGTAACGATAGGAACTCGGGGTACCCACTAGTACCGTCACTAGTAAAAACCAGTGGTAGTGATAAATCGGTTTCTGCGTACCCAAAGCTCCCCCTTATCTGTCCCGTTTCCCTATTCTATGATAAACATTTGATTAAAACAAAGCACAGAGTAATCCTGTAGTACAATAGTAAGCATTTTTTTCTTTATCCACACACACGTACAAAGTACTTGTTGTAATTCAATGTGTGGAAAAACAAATATATTCCAGTTGTACCTTAACTTCATCTTATAAAAATATCGACAGAACATTTTGATTTACTGATTCATTGTTTGAAATGCACTTTGTTAGCTACATGAAATTGGGGTAATAACAAAATTACCGAAAATAGTGGTCAAGAGCCGAGGTCTTGGTACAGGCATTTCAAAAGAAATTGCGGCAGTGTACGGAATCAACTCAGCAGCAACTGCCTTTGACAGGTCGTAAGTCAGTGAAATGTTACTAAGTAAAAATAATGTTGTGAAGGATCTTTTGGGTGACTGATTGGTAAACGTCATTTTCTAACCCTAACAAAAATCATAAAAATCCATGGTACACGTGACTTCTCTAAACCTCAAACAAGAAAAAGGTGAAAGATTGAAAAACATATTCTACTCAACAAAAGAAACGACACACAGCAAGTTTTATATATATATATTTTTTTAAATTTCGCAATTTAAAGTTTTTATTTTAGTGTATTTATGTATTCTACACAGAAACACATTTGTTTATTTCCTTTTTAAATCAATTGCGAAAATTGATGAAAATCTGGAATGATAGTTTTTCGCCCGATGATCGCGTTCGCCGTTAACTGATGGATGATTTAAATTTTTTTGAGGTTAATAATTGGTACATTTCATCAGTTTAACAATTTGCCATCCTAAAAAGAGGAAAACAATGTCCTATTTCGACGCCCCGTTAGATCTAAAATCAACGTGGACAGTGTCTTAGCGCTGTCAGAGCGTCGATTTTGATTTTTGCCCTCGCAATTAATTGTTGTGTGAAATGAAGAACAAACTAAACACTGTTGATTAATCTAAAGCAAACATACTCATCAAATGATAAATCACGCGGCAGTAGGTCCCGTGAGACGTCACAACGTCAAGATCGCGTACCACGTTCTACACTTACGAGAATGGTAGATGAAAACGGGAAATAGGCTTGAGGAATTCATTGTCGGCATAGCAACAGAGATTTGAAGTCAACTACTTCGAAAATGTTATGGTTTGGTAAAAGGAAAATGTTGACATACTAACTTTTTACGTCTGCAAACAGAAATTCTGGATAATGACCTTGACCGTGACCGGAGATGGTACAAAAATTGTAAGAGATATTTCAGGGCATAATGTTAATTTTTCGTGCAAAAATCACATTTTGTCTACGATTCCACGTTTTCTTTTAGAAAGGAAAATATTATTGATAAAATCTGTGTATCGTTTCTTTTGTTGAGTAGTATATATTTATCTCTTTGTACACATATGTCACAACGGGAAATCTGAATAACAAACATCATCTACGAAGACAGTGCAATATAAAAGTCAACACAGATAACAAAAATACCGACAAACAACTATCAACCGCAATGGTCCTGACTTTGTACAGACATTTAAAAATAAATAGCTGGTTAAACCGGTTTTATGGCTAGCCAAACCTCCCCTTCCGTTGCGGTAGTGTCCAGTAGATATTCAACATGCAATTACCATTGAAAGGTCGTAGAAAATTAAAAGAAATGATCATCACGGTATTAAGTAAAGAAAAGAATCTTGAATCAGAGTTCTGACCAAAACTTCAATTTTTTCGACAAGGGGCTGATATCTATTCAAGAACTTTTTAATGATCGTATGAGACGGAATTTTTCGGAGCCTTAATGAGGCGGTCACTGAAATAAAATGTCTAATGAGAAAGTCTGTGTAATTTGTGCTAGCTCTCGCGTAACGAATCAACTGTGAAACATACACTCCATTAGCAGGAAAGCTGGAATATTACTGTCCATGTTGTGGAAATTGATAATTTTGAAATTAATAGTGTCCCTTTTGTCGTACATTTGAGTACTGAGATGACCATTTTCGTCAAATTCGAGATGTAAGTCCAAAAAGATGTAGAAATCATGAAAATCATGAAGTATAAAGCTTGCGTATTATTTGTTGTATATCAATTCATCTTTTGGTATTAGGCTAAGAAATATAATTCATAATTAGAATAAGTAACCAAAGAATTCGTCCAGACAAAAATGCTAAGTACAAGGAGTTAATACACTTTTAGTGATTAAATGAAAAATGAATTAAATGTAAAATGAATTAATGGGTATTAATAGGAAATTAAAAGAGTATAGATATAAAATTCATGCTCAAGTACAGCAGACCAAACAAAAATTTAATATCAGAGAATATATTTTTGGTTTATTTATTCGTTTTAGGACCGAAATGTAAACATTATTGGAAAGAATTTGATGGCCATTGTTATTACTTCAGTACTGATAAAAAATCTTGGCACCAGGCGGAGGTATGTTGTATACATTGTAATGTATTGTTCATGTACAGAACGGGGAAAATCATGATTTATTTTGAAGTCGTTGTGTATGAACACTTGTTTGTTTACTTTGCAAAGGGATACTATACTTGACAACAGGTTTATTACTAACTTGACTTCCGATTTTCAATACTTTTGCCTCCTTTGTATTTTTTCTATGTAATGCACTAAACAAATTATGGACTTCCCGCCAAAACACCGTTTTCCAGTAGTGTTGCCTGGTACCTATAGACTTGTGCACTATACTCACCAGACAACATCATGGGAAAAATGAAGAGTGCTGTGAAGAAGTTCGTATAAAGGGTGTTTAGTATAATAATATTGGTATATTTCTGACTGCATTAATGGTAAAACTATGTACAAACATTTGAGCCAATTACTACCTCTTTATAAAAGGTCCGGATGAGCATATTCAGTCATGGCAATAAATAACAGTGCTGAAATTGGTGATCAATTGACTTAAAACTATAGTAGAGGATTGGGGAACACAAGAGAAGTAGTAGAACTTGTTACGGCCATCTAAACTATTACTCCTGGACAGCCTAATATCCTGTGCCTTTTATTCAACTAATACAGGTTATAGTATTCTAAGTGTTTATTAATATATTTGTAAGGTAACATATTTTTACCTTTAAACGTGGTTTAGCCAGATATTTCACTTTGTTGTTTAACACTTCCTTCGGAAGCAGTCCATATTAGATTGTCTCCGGATAAGCAACTTACTTAAACTTAATTACAAACTTAAACGTAATGTTTTTAAACATATTTGGATTATATCCCTTTCACCACAAACTGAAGCATATGTTTTTCTAACCAGATGAGGGACATACAAACGACTTTCGAAGTAATATCATGAGAATAAAAATTTTTTTCAAAGACACATAACATGCATCGGTTTAGTTATATTTGTTCATATTCCTCTTCGATTATTTGTCAATTCATTTTACTTGGGTTGCATAAAGTTGTCTTGCTATGATTTTAAAAACGTTTTCATTTGATCGGAACAATTTTAAAGTCAATCAGTATGTTTCGAATTTGTTTCAATTATGTTTTTACAATATTTATTCTGTGTAACAAAAGTATCGCTTGTTTTGATTTGCAAATTTAAAATACAGTATATTGCATTGGGGTCATCTTGATGGTGTGCAAATCTGTCAGCCAATATATTATAGGAGATCACAAAAATGTAAATACTAGTTCCTGTTGTCCACAAAAGGTCCGGATCAGCATACTCAGTCATGGCAATAGAAAACAGTGTTTTGGTTTATCTGTGCTGAAATTGGTGATCAATTGACTTAAAACTATAGTAGAGGATTGGGGAACACTAGAGGAGCAGTAGAACTTGTTACGGCCATCTAAACTATTACTCCTGGACAGCCCAATATCCTCTGCTGTTTATTCAACTAATACAAGTTATAGTTCTGAATTAATGTTGATAATAAAGTAGCCTTATAAATGTGAGTTTCATTGCCAAACTATGTTACTCAAGAAGTATGCCGAAACTCGGACATTTACTTGACAGAATTTTTTTATTTATCATAGTAACAAATGGATTTCACCTTCATACTTTTCCCTATATACGTCGCTATTGTACTATCAGGTTGATTTAAGGAAACTTACCGTTTCATGCATGCTTAAAAATTGTTCCTTGTGAATTTAGCCGGTACCATGAACCTGATAGTGCAGGGGTGGCACTTAACGGAACAAAATAATGATAGATGCATTTTTGACGGTCATATACAGGACTCAATTTTAGCGTTTTAAATTATCCTTTTGACCTATTCCACTTGAATTTTGACACTATATTCGTGTATATTAATTGAGTGATTTTTTTTATTGCTGTTGTTGTTTTTCACCGACTTTAAGCATTAAACAGCATTAAAACTTTTGACTTTTCCACGCTTAATACTACAATTCCCCATGAACAACTGAAATCACGGCTGATCATAGATGCTTCTCCCGCAAGAACGGCGAACAAAGATATAAGTACGTTGTTATAGGCAGAGAACAAGCATACTTTGTGAAATACGTCTCAGAATCACAGAAAAAAATATACAGAGGAAGTAGTGATTAAAATGTTAGAGTTTCTGATCGACAATATATTTGTCCAGTTTTGAGGACTTGTTTTTCAACAGACTATCGAAATTCCAATGGGCACAAACTGTGCACCTCTTTTAGCAGATCTATTTCTTCACTCATATGAAGGTGAATTCATCGAAGGGCTTCTTCAAAATAAAGATAAAAAACTGGCCCAGTCCTTTAATTTCAGCTTTCGTTATATAGATGATATTTTATCACTAAACAATCCTCGCTTTGGTGATTTTCTTCATCTTATCTATCCAAAAGAGCTAGAAATAAAGGATTCTACAGATACTTCCACATCAGCCTCGTTTCTTGACCTTCATCTTGAAATTGACAAAAGAGGCACATTACAAACTAGGCTATATGACAAACGCGATGACTTCACTTTTCCAATAGTCAACTATCCCTTTCTTTGTAGCAAAATTCCAAAAGCACCAGTATACGGATTTTACATCTCCCAACTCATTCGCTATTCAAGGGCCTGTGGGCGATACAGTGACTACCTTGATAGAGCTCGGTTGCTTACAAATAGGTTACTTAAGCAAGGGTATGTTGCCCATAACTTGAGGTCATCACTACAGAAGTTTTACGGTCGACATTACAATCTTGTGGACCGCTATGAGATATCTGTTTCCCAGATGACAACAGATCTTTCTCTTTGCCACATTCCGACTATTCATGGCTCTTCAGAACAGATGCAATCTAAATGTTGGAAGACCATAAACTCTAAGATGTTCAAAAAACTGATAGAGATCAAATAAACAATATGATCTAAAGGTTAGGCCAAAATCAACTAAGGACAGAGCTGTGCGTGAGGGAGATACTCCTTAGTTTTCAACAAAATTTACAAAAAATTAGATAATGCAAGGTTCCAAATAGAATCACTATATTATGATATTGAAAATTCAGAAAAACATGCACATACATGTAATGCAATCTGTTGTATATAATATGCCTTGTTCTGACAGATTAGGATGTAGCAATGGAGATGAGTATAAAACTGATGAACATACAAATGAACACGAAACGAGACATCATGATACATGTGTGTCGATTTGTACTACATGTAGGTGTAATCGAAGCAGGAAATTGAATCATTCAGTTCTTTGTCATCATTTAGCCAACATAGTTATAATAAAGCTTTTGTGATATAGAACGAGTCCTTAATTACAATCAATACATAGCCGCGTAAATTCCGGCTATATGAAATAATACGGTATTCCAAATTATATATTACTTTTATTTTGAGGTATCTGGACACAAGATCGAAACTGAATAACAGTACAAAATTACAGTGATATATAATATGTAATATATAAAAAAACAGTTATTATGCAAACAGATTAGTGTCCAAAGATATTAAATACTAGTAACTCTATCGGCTTCCACCGCGACAAACATATTTTGAACAATGGAAATAAATGAGATATTAATTTAAAACGAAAGAATAAAGGAAAAATTAAATAGATAAGCTTGCTTGTCACAATTAGCACTAAAAATTATGTAATTAAATGATTAAAATGTATAAGATGAATTGTCCAAACAGAATATTAAATTAAAAACTAATAATTTGATTAAAAGTCCAATTGTCCAAATATTTCCGGGTTATAATTACACCAATAGCTTTACTTTCTTCAACTGTTTGCCCACTTTTGTACGCATACATGTGCGAACAGCAGTCTTCTTTTATATAACAAATTTCAACCATCATTCTTTTTCTTGGAAAAACAATAATGTAAATACTAATAAAGACCATACGTGCATTCAACATCAATGTACATATATTTTTTAGAAAGTAAAACTTTTACCATTCGGAAAGTTTCGTTGATAAGCGGTAGATTGCCGTGTAACACAAAACTTAAAAAAAATTCGAAACATGCATTGGAAACACTAAAATGAAGATACGACTAAATGGCATAATCATTTTTGCAATTACAATTTCAAGTATAATCATGTTACTAAGATATTCTGTGAAAGTTTTGTTTAAATAATCTTACTTAAGGTTGGAAAGGGTAGAAGGAGGTCTGATCCCTTAATCCCAGAAAATAACCTACAATAATGGACTTTCAGGTCTTGTTTGACACCGGAAAAGTTCTTTCATCAAATGAAAAAACAATACACAAATAATGCCGGTACTTATTAATTTATAACCATTGAGCTAAGTGTACACGATTGCTTAATCTATTTGTAGCGTTCCACGTTTAGTAAGACCATTGTTATATGACACTTCTAATAAATAAGTTTGTTTTAGGAGATATGACAGCATTAATTTATTCAATAGGTCAGGAATACAGTCTCATTCTTACTTACTGATATTTGAGGTTCGAGGTCGACTCATTTTTGTCTTCAGTTACTCAATAGTTCTTATCTCACGAAAGTACAGTATTTTTTAATTCTAAAGAAAATATTTTTTAATGAAAACCCATAAAAAATTACATTTTTTAAAAAGGTTTTGCAGCTTGTGTATATTTGTGTGTTTCTAAAAAGTCAATTTTATCATATCGGTAGGTTTGATCAAAGCAAATTCAGATTCCTTTCAAATATATATATATATATATACTATTTATGGCAATGTGTTAATAGCTATCAAAAAGATATTACAGTATTGTGAGTAACATTCCAATCATTTACAAGTTTAATATTGAATACTTTAACCTGCAATCACGAAAAAAAATCTCTCAAATTAAAAAAGCGAGAAAACTCGAGCCTTACGTTTGATAAGTTGTTTATGTTTAAGTAAGTTAGGTAAAGAAGCTTATACGGACGTCTCTATTAGACAATTAGTTTCGGTGGAAAACTGTATGATATTATTTTAGATCCAAATAATTTTTCCTGATTTTTGTAGAGGTGGTCATGTGGTATTCGTCAATTATTTTATCAGTCCATATCATGAAATGGCCCGGTCCTAAAAGATAACAGGAAACACTTACAAAATGGGGGAACAAAACGTAATTTTGAAAGATGGGTCAAGGAGTGCTCGCCGCTAAACTGCCGGCTAGCTCAAGGAGCCTAGTCTGCTGGTAAAACACTGTCGCACTACGGAAGAAAAATCAAATTCAAAACTCCCAGTGGGTTTGGTTAAGAATCATCATGTATTTCAGTAGACATCGGCAGTATCAGTGAGAAGCCAGTATGTGTTTAAAATCCTCAGGTCACTGGATTCAAAAGCCAATTTAACGGACACGTCCAGAATATCCTGTCGATATCCCCTATTGCGTAATGAATGTAAGTTACGTCCCAGTTTTTCTGGATTTTTAATAAGTTTCTGGCATTTTTTAACAACATTTCCGTAAAATCGAGGATGAGAAATGCCCTTAGTAATAAGCTGTTTGCGAGTGACATTATATTTAGATATTAAATGTTCATATCTTCGATAAAACTTTCTAAATGTATTTAACAATTTATGAAATCTGTAACCTTGCTGCAAAAGTTTTGAAGTGATAGTAAGGTTACGTTTATTGAAGTCGTCAAGAGTAGAACAAACGCGTACGAATCGTACCAGTTGAGAAATATAAACTTCGTAGGGTGGGGCTAGAGGAACGTCGCCGTCAAGGAAAGGGAAATTAGTAATACTGAAATCAAAATCATCCCTTTTATCGTAAATTTTAGTTTTTATTTTACCAGAGTCTATGATGATAGTTAGATCCAGAAAAGGGCAATTTTTAGAATCATTATTTGCTTTATTAAGTTTCAGTTGTTGTGGGTAAATGATACGGTATGACATAATCTAAAAACTGGGGATTGCCAATAGTAAGGATATCGTCAATATACCTGCTGTTATCATTGAAAATAGAAATAAGTTGATCACTGTTTTGTATGGTCCCATTTTGTAATTTTTTCATGAAGTCACGTTCGTAACAGAAAAGAAAAAGATCTGCAATGAGAGGTGCACAATTTGTACACATGGGAATACCAATGACCTGTTGATAAACAATGTTGCCAGAACGAACAAAAATGTTGTCAAGCAAAAGATTATTTGCTTTAATCGTATCATCACACGTCCAGCAGGAATGATTTTTGTAAGTAATATAAGAAAAGAATCCTTGCTTTTTGTTGCAACAAATAAACTGCAGTCAAGAAAATTTAAAAGACCATTTAATCAATTGTCCCAATTTAGATTCGATCAGATTATGTGGAAGCGTTGTATAAAGTGTAGAAAATTCATAACTGTCGATAGATGAAACTCGTTTTTGTATTGATTGCAATTTATCTAAAACTTCAATAGAGTTTTTTACACTCCAAAAGTAATTGACACCAGAGTTTTGATAAGTTTTTTTCACAATATTTTATAATAACTCCTTTATACAAGAAAGTGCACTGGTTAAATGGATGGACAATTTAGTAGTAGAACAATTACTCGATGCCGAAAGAAAACGATGCTTGTAGGGGTTTTGTGAAGCTTAGGAATCCAGTGCATTGTAGGCACGGTCTTATCTTTAGGTGGAACTTTGAGCATTTCTGTATCCTTGTAATGCTGTTTGGTGAGAGTTTGTTCATCACAATTGGTGCGTTTGAAAGTATTAGACTTGGCCAATTCGTTTTGTTAGACATCGATACAGTATTTCTTTCAAATGATTGAAACGTTGTTAGAAGCTTTGTCAACTGGTACAAACACATATTTTTGCCAATATCTCTCAATTTAGACTTAATTCTGTTAACAGACAGCTTAGAATGTGGCTCATCATAATTATCTTCATAAAAATTAATTCTGTTGCTGTCTTTGGTAATAATTTTATCTTAGAACAAATCAGTGCGTGTTTGTCTGCACTTTCCCGTTTGCACCATTTTATACAGTACTTAGTGACTCCGTCTTTAATGATTTCAAAACAAGCTTGCCAGTTAATTTTGGAAGGTGGGCAATATTTAGGCCTTTTTTTTAAAGGAAAACCATTGAACTTCTTTATCTTCAATGATCTTTCAGTTCCCCTTTAATAGATGTCCGCAAGGGTCATAGCGGTATGGTGACATAGAACAATTTCAGCTGCTGGGGTAGTTCTTCTCAAAATCAGCATCAAAGGTGATCGAAGAGTAATTGAAAAAAATACTTCTAGTAGGTTGTTTGTAAGAAAAAGAAATGATGGGCATATCTTGGTTGTCGAAATATGTCAAAACCTTATTCTATAACGGACCGGTAGCGACTTTAATTGTATTCACAATACAGGTGTGTTTTTTTTCAAAATAACTTAAGGTAGATGGGTACTCCAAATTCTTTTTCCATAGATTTTCTTTATTTTCTCAGGAAACTTTCCTTATTATATAAGCATTGAAATAATAAAATAAAAAAGGGGGTCACTGCGCTTGTTTTAAAATAACTGATATCATAATAATTAAATATTTCTAATGAATATATAGGGAAAACCAGGTATTTTGTTGTTTTTCTTTAAAACTATTGCATAGATTTATTTCTAATTTACTCATATATTAGCCCTTTGAACAAGATTTATTTCTAATTTACTCATATATTAGCCCTTTGAACATACTTTCAAAAAATCGAAAGAAAAATGACGGTCACCGACTTTGTATTCCACATAATTTGTAAAATGTGAATTTTCATAGAGATATCTATATAAAATATTTTTATCGGATTATCTCCCTTTTACAAATATTGTATTCCAAAATATTTAATTAGCAAATTACCATACCTTATCTAATGACATAAATGCATGTACAATTAAGTCAATGTAGGTCTTATGCTTTGTGTGTCACTGATATAATATGTATCGATACATTACAAATAAAAATATTTGCATATTTAAAAAGCAGGTTATACCACAACAGTATAAATAACAAATTCAAAATGGTGGAAAACTACCGATCAACCTTAAGTGTTAAATGTAACGGAAATAAAATTAAAAGGAATTTGTTTTTTTTTAAGTTTTTTATGATGTTTATGCTTTACTTTAAACATTTTTTTATTGTCAAAAAGAACAATATGTTGGATTGAACACAAGTTTTTTAAACTTACTAGGTTATTTCCCTACATGTAAAATGATATTTCACACAACAATACACAAGGTGACATGTAGTGATAATTAATAGATGAAAATAATCAACGCAAATATTATACAGGTGTGAGTAATTATATAATGATATACCGATAGAACTATATACAAAAGTACAAAAGAATTTAAAACAATACAAATACTAAACAGAGTCGAGCTAATTTGAGAATCTTTTAGAGTGAATCATATGATGAAAAATAATCAAGTTACTTGGTCAAGCATATCTGAACCAAATAAAAAAATGCCAATAGTTGGTGTAATATAAGGAAAGAGGCTATCGATATATTGTATTCTAATGTTATAATAGATCGGACATTCAAGAAAATATTGTATAGCATCTTAAATGGACAACTACATGCAATTGTTGTTATTGTAATTCAGAGTTTTTTCGCAAAATAAGATGTAAATGTTCTCCAATAAAATTATCTCAAGAGGTACTTATGTAGGTACTTTTACTTGTTATAACCCCGCTCCGCAGGAGAAGGGGGTATACTGTTTTACCTTTGTCCGTCATTCCGTCATTCCGTCCGTCACAACTTTCATCAAGCTTTTTCTCTGCAATTGATAATGATACAAATTTGAAATTTTGTCAGACGCTTTGTATAGTTATGCCATTATATGGGATGCATTTTCAGACCTGTTGGATTACTACTTCCTTTTTACCGACCTAGTCAATTTTTCAAAATTCCGTCCGTCCGTCCGACCGTCACAACCTTCGTCAAGCTTTTCTCTTCATTGGTAAATCATACAAACTTGAAATTTTGTCAGAAGCTTTATATAGTTATGCCATAATATGGGATGCATTTTCAGACCTGTGGGATTACTACTTCCTGTTTACCGACCTAGTCAATTTTTCAAAATTCTGTCCGTCCGTCACAACTTTCGTCAAGCTTTTCTCTGCAATGGTAAATGATTCAAACTTGAAATTTTGTCAGAAGCTTTGTATAGTTGTGCCATATTGTGGAATGCATTTTGAGATCCCGCGGGATATTACTTCCTGTATAACAACTTAGTCAATTTTTAACAATCCGTCCGTCCATCCGCCTGTCGCAACTTTCGTCAAGCTTTTCTCTTCACTGGTATATGATGCAAGCATAAAATTTTGTCAGAAGCTTTGAATAGTCATGCCATGTTGTGGGATGCATTTTCAAATTTGTCAGGATAATGCTTCCTGTTTATCAACTTAGTCAATTTTTATTATTCTTTCTGACCTACACAATCGTCAAGCTTTTCTCTGCAATGAGTAAAGATACAAACTTGAAATTTTGTCAGAACCTTTGTATAGGCCTGTCATATTGTGGGATGCATTTTAAGACTTGTGAGGAACTACATTTTGTTTACCAACTTAGTTAAGCTATAAGATGCTTAAAGTTGAGAGCGGGGGTATTGATAGTGATCTTTGGCTCACAGATCCCTTGTTAGCTTTGCTTTTCAGTGCATGGTTTATACATAAGTTGTCGAAATGTGCATATGCAGAAAATAAATTAACAGTAACTTCGGTATTTTGTTATTTATTACCACTGGGACGATGCCTCTGCTGGTGGACTGTTAGTCC
>MJUU01024467.1:0-39887 GCA_002080025.1 Modiolus philippinarum
AATACTACTGTATGATTACTGAGTTTTGTAGTGTAGAAGAAGGGACAATTTACAGATTTTGTCAAAAAATGACATATTTGACCGATTTTGATTACTTTTTCTGTATCGGAAATATACAGCACATGCAAGAACCATAAAAATATTTGTATGAGAGGTTCAGCTCATCTGCACCAATAAGTTGGTAAATTATCTCATTGGTTCTTGAATGTGCTCGATATTTCCGGTAAGAAAAACTGTTCGAAAATCTTTCAAATTCGGTATATTTCTATGAAAATGCACAAAAGTAGCGTTTTCATGACGTCAGAACTCTACCAATAGTGACGAAATTGTTATAACTTTTGTATTTTTTCTGTAAATGGGATCTCACCTTTGAAACGAACATGAAAGAAAATCTTGAGATGCAACTTGGAAATTCACAGGAATCTTGGGCAAAATCAACCCCTTATCACACCTTGTCCTTTACAGCTGCATTGAACTATTGGTGTCAAAATATTGATGCCGAGAATCCGCAGGCATTTCAAGATCTGCTTATTTTCCAATATTTTATAAGTTAATAAAGATTTTTTAAAACTTTGCGATATAATATTTTTGGAAGATAGACATTACAAATTATGGAACAAAAATAATACAAAAAGGTTGTAGCTTGGTCGAAGAAAATGAAAAATTCAGTCAGTTATCTCCCTGTACCAACTTAGTTATATATATGGTCAAAGTGGAGATAATTTTGATTTGATAGGCTCTTTTGTTATTGAAATTAAAAATTGTCTCCACCTTGACCATAAATAACTAACTTGGTACAGTGATATAACTGACCGATGTTTCTCATACCGTATTCGACCCAATAAGCGCCCAGGGCGCTTAGAAAATTAAAAAACGGGAAACCGGAATTTACACATGTCCGCTACCGTCATTGTTATTAAGTTCTATAATGTGTCTTCAACTTCCGTTTGTTAAAATCGTGGTGAAACGAGAAAGAAACAGTTATCAATCACGCAAATTTGGCATAAATAAATAGGTATCGTTACTCGGGAGTCGTGGGAGGTATGTAAACATTCTGTTTCTTGAAATTACGGCGATAATATACCTTCTCAAAACTTATGCATCGGCAAAAAAACGGATTTCGAGACGTTTCAGTCCTAAAACACTTCGGCCATATGAAATTTCGGCCATGTGTAATTTCGGACTTGGACGTTTCGGCCCTGTCATGAATATGTTCTAGAAAGTGTTACAAATCCCAGAAAACTTTCTGCATGATATAAAAAAATGTGATTTTGACGTTAAAGGAGCTCTGGTTAACTATAATAAGATTTTAGAGAAAGTTTTGTCATAGAACATCGACATTCATTCACATCGACAATTACACATGTTAACTGTACCAAGTATAGTTGGCTCAGACAAATGTTTAATCAAAGAAAATGCAATGTGCACTTATTTATTTTGATGATTTTTATGGATTGAATGAAGGTTTACTCAATGTTGCGTATATTGCAGGTCAAAGCTGGGCCCGAGACTATACAGTCTTTTTTTTTTAAACATTTCATACATGGTAGCAATTGTTAACAATCTAACTCTAATTGTTTGCAATTGTAAACCTCTTCAAGGATAAAAAACATGTTGCATAAATGAATGACATTTTTTTATCCATTGACAATTAAAATAACAGCACATTATAAAAAATGCATCAGTAAGACACACTAATTGTGAATTAGCATGCGATGGCCGAAACGTCCAAGTCCGAAACGACCAAGTCCGAGGTTACACTATGGCCGAAACGACCTGCTACCAAAAAAAACGTAAGTAAATTTTGGCAGTTAGGGAGTTTGAGGGGTCGCTTGTGCATTTTGACTTTGAAATACGGTGAGGGGCGCTTATTGGAGCAAGGGCCCTAATAAGGTCAAATACGGTAAGTGAATTTGTTCACACCATAAGACGAGCATTTAATAGTCACAATGAAAATATGAACTTGTCTTCAGGAAAACCCACAAAGATTCCTGTATAAAATATAAAATCAAAACAATAGACATTTTTATACAAGTAAATGTTGAGTAGAACATATCACAAACAGTAAATATGAATATGATTTTCGAATGAATCGATTGAATTCAATGGGTAGAATTTTGCACAATTAAATAAAGATACACAGTGAAAATATATATGTCAAGTAATGAAAGAATATTCACTAACACCAAAATCTGGAATATTTGTTTTCCAAAAAAGTCTGTTATTTAAGCTTGTATTGCAAATCTACAAAGGTCAATACAAAAAAAATAATCCTTGGCTGTCATCCAACTGTTAGATAAAGGGCTACGCCGATTGCAGCATGATATGACCACAGCATGTCAACCACTGAAATTTGAGCAAGTGTAAATTTAAATGAATGTGGACACAGTAATTCGCTGGACACAATAAGGATATTGACAAATTAATTACCTAGACACAAAGTAGTGAGAAAAAAAAAGATTTTACATACTTTAAAAAATTGCAATTTGGGCCCTTTGACCCCTTGAAGCTCAGAACTGGTAAGAGGTACCCCAAATCCGTTGGCATACCACTGAAAGCTTATAACTAGAGGAATCCAGAGAAAAAGATCCCATTGAAATCTGATGAAAAATAAAAATTTCTGGTGATCTGCATGTTTGCAATTTTGGCCCCGTTTAGCTCCTAATAGCTGGGAAAGGAATCAAATTAACAAAAAAATCTGAAGGGATAGTGCTTATCACTTTTTCAAATGGAATCCATTGCAAAAAAAAGCATCGAAATCCGACATTAATTAAAAAATATATAATTTTTGAAATTTGCCCCTTTTGGGCCCCTTATCTCATGAATGGTACATGCAATGTGAAATCCATTGAAGTACTGCAGATTGGAAATTTTCTAAGGAGCACACTAAAAGAAACCCCATCAAAATCCAATAAATAATAAAGATTCTACAGCCACATATGTGAAAACATCCAATTAAACCCTTTAGGCAGCTTTTTTAAAAAACAGTAGGGGCCATAATGCCTAAAACTATTCCAAGCCTTATTTTTGTGCCAAGGAACATTGTGTTAAAATTTCATTAGGATTGATCAAGTGGAAATAAAGTTATTGACCAAAAACAAAAGTGCTACAGACAACAACGGCGATGACAGCACCATACCATTATATGGTCGTATAAAAACTATGAACTGCCTGGCAATTTTTCTTATTTTCTTGTGAAAAATGCTGAAAATTTTGAAGTAAATGAATGAAAAATCAAAATAATTCTGGGTTGAAAAAATAAGGGGAAGATTTCAAAATGTCTGTAAAAAAGTCTAATATTTTCATCAAATCTTTTGAACCAGAGGCTCCCAGGAGCCTGTATCGCTCACCTGGTTTTCATCCACAATCAAGCTAACATTGTAAGTTATACAGTTGAACTTCAGTCTCTTCAACTTTGGTAGCTCAAACACAACCAATATCTTGAACTGTATTTAAAGTCTGATAATGTTTTACTATATGTCTTTGTTGGGCTTTTTTGACAAAAAACATTCTTGCTAAGGACCACATTTTGACACCAGTTTTGAAGTCGTGACATAATTATGTAAATGGCGGTCAACGACAATTTTTAACACCATAAAGTCCCAACATCATTAACTATTTGGAAACCAAATTTTATTGAAGTTGGACAATGTTGAATATTTCGCCTAATTTGGGGGCCATTTTGAAAATGGCAAGCAACAAACAATTTTGAACATAAGTTTTGAAGTTGTCACATCAATACCTATTTGGAAATCAAATTTCATTGAAATGACACAATGTTTGAAATCAGACAATATTGAATTTTCCCGCCCTTTTTTGACGGCCATTTTGAAAATGGAGGTCAACAAACTATTTTCAACGACAGTTTTGAATTCACCACAGCATGGCAAACATTTCATCATTTTACCCTTTACCTTCATCTTCTATAGTTTTGGAAATAAAAGACGAAAAATACAAAAATTTTTAAAATGCTATGAAGAAAGGGCAATAACTCCTACAAGGGTTTTTGGATTTTCTTCAAAATTTCAGGATGGGTAGATCTTGATATGCTGAACATTTTTTGCTATTTAAAGTTGACCTCTATCTGTTATAGTTTTTCAAATAAAAAATAAAAACTATTAAAATTTTGAAAATTTTACGGAAAAGGGCAATAACTCCAAGACGGGTTTTCAGATTTTCTTCAAAATTGGAGGGCAGGTAGATCTTGCCATGTGGATCATTCTTATCTCATGTCAGATTTTTGATATCTGTAACGGTTTTCGAGTTATTTGCAAAATACAGCAATTTACCCCTTTGTTCTATTTTTAGTAACAGCAGCCATGTTGTTTGACCCTCCGGTTTATCGAACATAATTTTGAAACTGCATACCCTGGTGATGATTCCGGCCAAGTTTGGTTAAAATTCATCCAGCAGTTTCAGAGGAGAAGATTTATGAAATTGGTGACGGACGGACGACGGACGCAAAGTGATGGCAAAAGCTCACTTGGCCTTTTAGGCCAGGTGAGCTAAAAAGCAAGAGCGAAATGAAAATACTAATTTTTATCTTTCATCAATTAACTGAAAACTGTTGAAGAAAATGAAAAAAATGTCGAAAAAAATTAATTTTCTTTATGGTGACAAAATTGCTATGGGATTGGGTGAAAATTAATCTACAACTTTTCTTGGTGAGATACTGACCTAATATAAAATAGAGGGTTCCTTTGGTTCTCATGAGAAACATGTAAAAAAAAAAAAAAAATTCAGAGTTAAGAATTTTACAGACCCACAGATATGATAACTGTAAAAAAAAAAATGTGTCCAAATTGTATACAATTAATGAATGATAAATTTCACGACAAATTTCAAATTAGCTGAGATACAAAACAATACAAAAGTACAAGTACAATTGTTACGATTGGCCAATCTTCTAAATATAACTTATACAATGTAAGCATTGTCAAAAAGTACTATTCTACTACAGGCTGCTTATACCATTGTACAAGTTAATATGAAGGTCAAGTTATGTGTGGAATTACAGTAAGGATACAGTTCAATTTTGATGGCTTATACTTCAATAGGGTCTGTAAGTCTCCTCATGTGACTCACAAGAATCCATGTTAAACAGGCAATTCAAAAACACTTCCCACCAAAACATGATGGCTGAGGATTATGACGTTTATTTTTTTGTTTGAAATGTCATATATCTTTGTTAAAAATGTCACTTCCCGATACAGTTTTTGATCCCATAAGTTCCAAAATTGTACTAGATTTACAGTCCCTATAGCTCAAAAACCATGGCCTAAAAGTCTTTTTTGTTGTCTGTTTGTTCAAGTTTAAACATTGTTCAACCTTGTTCAAGTTCAAGTAAGTAAGTCCACCTTGATAACTCAAAAACTGTTTTCAGTGGTTCCTTGGAGTGTTTGAGTCATCAACATTTGACTAAAGAAACTGTTTTGTGTACGGTAATATTTTGTCAGGGGTATTAAGGTGGCTTACTCATCACATTTTTGAATTTGTGTCAGATTTAAGAACTCTTCTGGTTTGCTCCAGTTTAATGGCTTAGAGAATTTTGCACACAGACCCCCACTATTTATTTCAGGAATGTCTTCTATTGGTCAAATTAACCCGACACACAAAGTTCATAAATTCTTGATGTGACTTCCTAGCTTTTAGACAAATTATAGTCCTAATATTTAACAAAGGGAAATCCAGAGAAATCCATTTCCTGTTAAATTTTTAATGTCTTCTTGTCCGTTAAAAGCATATGGACCTGTATATTTCTTTTTTAAATTTTGTTTAGTCTAACATGCTAAACCAATTTCAATAAGTTTCCAGAAATTTTTGATATAAACATTATCAGGAGTAAGCCTCCTTAAAATAAATCAGACATACTCAGTGTTTCCAAGTTTTTGTGAAGCAGATGGGTGAGATTGAATTACAAGAAAACACAATGGAAAAAAAATCAAAGGCTCATATCAAAATGCTGAAGATTTGACCCAAAAATACATTATTGCCAAGCATTTTGCGTGAGACTTGTATTGCCAGGCCGGCATACTCAGATTGGGAGAGGGCTGGAGGAAAGAAAATTTCCATCTGGACATTAGATGATCATTGGTGATTTCAGGATCCATTTCTACTACACTCCCCTCCCTGATCCTCTTCAATGGAATATTCCTGATTAATTATTTTTTGATGAGATATGAATTTATGCATTTGTTACAACAGCAATAGTGTTGTTCTCATCAAAATCTGAATCAGACATGTCGTTCGTATCTAACACAGAATTTTCTTTGATTCCGTCAAGGCTAGTTTTTCTTGACACTTTTCGTCTTCTCACCACAGACATTCTATGTTCTGCATTTGGCCCCGGAGATATCGAATTAGCCATTGGAAATTCCAAAACACTGCCATTCATAGAACCGTGAAAATCCTCTGAAGCATCAGATACTGCACGTCTTTTCTCACCAAAGTGATCAACAATACGGAAAGCCTCTAAAAATTCGTTGAAATTGATTGAACCGTCCTTGTTGATGTCTATACTATGAGCAATGTCCAGAATGTCTTTTTCAGGAACGTTAATTCTCTGGTGTCTAACCAACATCTTGATTGTCTCTTCAAATTCGTCCATTGATATCTGACCTATAATAAATTTTGTAAAATGCCTCATTTTTGGGTTAGTATATAACTATGTTTCACTTAAATTTTACTCTTAAGATAGTTTGAATTTTTTTTTTACCAATTTCAGAAAAAAATATATATATTTCATCAAAACAGTCTATATGGATTATGTTGATGCAACAATTTAACTAAGTAACCTCGACAAACAATGAATTTGACTTTTACATTATGTTGTCTTATATGCCATACATTAAAACACTCTATTTTTTTAATAAATAAATAAATAAATAAAAAAACCTGATAATTAGGGGTTATCTTGCTGAATGCTTTATTACTAATAATTTATTGATCACTCAATTACTTAAACCCTCATTTTGGCTCTTGATATTTGATTATCATATTTTACGATAAATGTAACTTACTAAAGATTATCCTATTTTCATTAAGTAGTAATTTAATTTGTGATAAAATTGATTAACTGATTCCTTGATACCTCCATGAGGAGCCTCACAAGTGAATTTTTCCTGCTTCTATTTATGTTTTTGTTTATATCTAAATTTGTATACCTTTTGCATGTATTTTGGGAGAGGGCTTGTATTGGCTTTGCCTGTTGCCCAATCCTTTTCTTTATTGAATAAAATAAGTTAAAAATCTAAAATCTAAAAAAAAAACACTCTATTATAATTTTTTTTTCAGTCAATGACATGTTTAGAGAACAGTTGGGCTTATCAATATAAAAGATCAAATAAAAACTCGTAATTATCTCCCCTGAATTGTTCTCCAATTTTTTTTTCACGAACAATGTACAAGAAATGGCAATAAAAAAGGCTCAACAGCATAATTCCAACACAGGTCAATGCAGAAATATTAAAGCACCTAAACATTTTCCATTACAAAACACACAATTAAAATTTTAAAGGAAATTCACTTTTCATATGGGCAATTACATAGAATAAAAGTGACAACAAAAGTCCGAATCGATCAAAGGAAGAGACCAGTAAGGAAAATCCGTATAACATTCGACTGAATCAGGGGAACACAATCAGACACAGAACATTTTTGGCAAGCCGTCATATTCCCGACTTGGAACAGGCATTTTATAAATAAAATGGTGGGTTAAACCAGGTTTATTGATGCATCAACCTCCCGCTTATATGACGACTAACTATAGCTTCTGTGTGCCCAGATTGTGTTAAATGTCAAAGCCATAATATTGTCAGGGCGCACTACACTATTTCAATACGCCAATGTTTGACAGACCTCGAAAATAGTACTATAAAAAATAGTGCCTTTTCATTTGTATTGACTCCAGCCAATTGATACATGTTATAATCAGCAAGATCATAGAATATTTCTAGGTGAATGACGGAGAGCAAAGAACAGTTGAAAAAACATGATTAAGTTGCATAACAAGCTAGAACGGATCGAATGAAATACGACCAAATACCGAAAATTCTCTGTTGCGACTATGTACAAAATTAACCGGAATGTTTCAATTAAATTTCATTTTCTTATTTGACCATACAACATATGGTTTAATTGTATTTATTTTATCGTGTTGGTGATCTGTTAACTGAAAACAAGTTCCCGCACCTAGGAAAATTCATTTCTATATAATTGGAATTTTTGAAATCCCGGAATTTAACATACGAGTCAATGGGAGGCCGAATTAGTGGTGTGCCTCGGATCCTGTCAAAACTAAGAATTTTTCTCTAATAGGTAAAATGTTTTTGTCGTTCGATGTACAAGCTTAGTCTCATACAGGTAAAATATTTTTGTCGCTCGGTGCACAAATCACACTACAGTTGCAAAAAGAGAGAAACATCAAGAAAGAAGTCAAAACTTAAACAAAACCGTCTTCAATTCAATTAGAAATAGAAAATAGAAATAGAACTAGAGGAAATCATGTTATAAACATCAATAATTCTAAATATTATATCCCTGTTATCTTGCCCTGAGTGATCTTCATATATCAATTGAATTGTCCTAGTAAATAATTTCATATAAATCCTCTAAATTATCTCCTCTGAATACTTTAAAAATTTCACTTGAATAGTCCTTGTCAATAAATAGATATTATATACATAGTGTGATGGTACAATTACTTGTATCAGGAAGAGTCGGTGGAATGGGCCGTATCACTAAGAGTCGCGCTTGCACGACGAGTAGTGATGCAAATCATTCCACCGACGAGTCCTGATACAAGAAGTTGTACCATCACATCTTTGTTTATAATATGTTTATCTAACATTTTGAAAATAACGTTGCCAAAAAATGGTTTTCGTTGTTTATAATATGTTTATCTAACATTCTTAAAATAACGTTGCCAAAAAATGGTTTTATTCATCTGGCGTTACATTATTTATGAGTTTTGTTGAGGAACTACATGATGTTGACGCCACGACGTCATTGATACATGTGCGACATCGCACCATTCTTTTATCACCACAGTGTGGTGATACAACATTTTGTATCATACAAGTTGCTTTCTATAGTATTTCTACCATATTTTTAAGAAAGACACTACTAATGTTAGATAATGCTAATTATCATAAAGTTGTTTTGGTTTACACTATATTTGTAACTAAATCACAAGAGGTGAATAAATAAACACATTCACCTGTTGGAGTGATATTCATTCATTGACATCATAATGCATTGAACTATATAATAACACATCATGGTCTTTTGTATCGGTGAAAATGCTTTTTTTATTGACCTGGAAACACAGATATTCACCTTGACCGATGGTCACGGTGAACATTGGTTTACAGATCAATTAAAATGCGTATTCACCTCTGCAAAAGCCCATTAGTGTGTTATCTCTTCTCTATTGTCCTTATCAATAATTCTAAATATATCCTCCATCTTATCTGCCCTGAATATTCTAATATATCTAACCTGAATTGTCCTTGTCAATAATTCTAATGTATTCTCCATGTTTATCTCCCCCGAATATTCTTACTATCTCCCCTAAATTGTCCTGGCAAATAATTCTAAATAAATTCTCACAGTCATCTTCCCTGAATATTTTTAATATCTCACTTGAATTGTCTTTGTCAATAATTCTAAATATATACATAATACTCCATGTTATCTCCCCACTCTTTGAATGATCATTCTAAATATCTCACCTGAATTGTCCTTTTCAATTATTCTAAATATATCCCCAAGTTATTTCCCTTGAATATTCTAAATATCTCACCTAAATTGTCCTTTTCAATAATTCTAAATATAGTTAAAATCTGAAAATTCTTAATGTATCGCCTGAATGTCCTTGTCAATTATTCTAAATATATTCTACAAGTTATCTCCCCTGATTATTCTAAATATCTCACCTGAATTGTCCTTGTCAATAATTCTAAATATAGTTTCCAAATTATCTTTATTTCTGTACAACATCTCTGTCAGTGTTGGTCCATTCTGCAAAACATTAAACAAGATACATATAGATGGTCTCTATTGTCAATAATTCTAAATATAGTTTCCAAATTATCTTTGTTTCTGTATAACATTTCTGTCAGTGTTGGTCCATTCTGTAAAGCATTACACTAGATAAATATAAATGCTCTCTATTATAAGTTCAGTTATGCTGTACTGGTACTTTTTCTTGAAAGAATATCTTATATGGATACATGATCATACTTTCAAATTCTGGCATTTTTATTTATTCATTTTTTTTGTATTTTCTAAATGTTATTCCGACCACATGTTTATGGTGCCCACATCTCATTATTTCATAATGTCAATTTTTCTTACAATCGTCTTGTAAGAGTGATTTGCCAGTTTAATAGTTTATATTTAGGATCTCGCATCCATTGGCTAAATAAGGAATGGACAATTAACAATGAACACCACTAAAACAGGTGCTAAGGGCTGAGGTATGTGCAAGCTCACTGTTGAAGGCCTCAGAGGGACTTCAAGATGAAGAACAACAACAAAAGCATTGTTCCATTGCTTGGTTTACCATTAATTTGTAAAGACTTTGTCTCATATGCATTTACTCCATATCCTTTCTTTGCTTGTCTGACGATACTTACTCCACTGTATCTGTGATAAAGGTGGAACTGGTCAAACAATGTGTGATATAGCACCATGTTATCATCATCCGTGTCGACCTTGACCAGCTTTGACCTCAGTGACCTCCAGGGTAAATCCATTTGCATGATGGATTCCATGACAACTGACCATACTGATAATGGTATTTTTCCTGAAGATATGAAAAATATCATGTAATAACTCTAGAGCATACAGCATGAAAAGATAGATTACTATCTAATGGGATCACAATGGGGGTCTATTTTCTGATTGATTGATTGATTGAATGTTGTTTAATGTCTACTGAGCAATATTTCAGCTATATCAAGACGGGAACAAGTTAATTAATAAATAATCACTTTGGGGTATGGAAAGGGTCATTGGTCGGAAAATTCTGACTGCCACTGGAAAAAGTACGGTGAAATCGAAAAGGGGGGGGGAATTTAGCCTTGTAGCCAATCACCTACGGACCACTCAAAAAAGAGCTTGCTACATAGGTTCCTTAACATGCAGGAAGCGTGGCATGTCTTCCAACACGTAGTCCTGAGTTTACATCCCATCCGAAAGATGGGTTGTGTATTTATTCATCCTGTGCAACCACAGACATCCAGTTTTGGAGGGGTTGTACCCCGCAGCCTGGAATACTGGGTCCTATATCTATATCCCGGGGTTCCCTCTGGGTCTCTATTTCTGATATCCAGCTAATAATTCTCAACTTTTCTGTTTTACAGATGGGAAAATATTTTTCAAAGTCCAAAACAGTCTACTTTATTCAAATTTCATGGGGAAAAATTTATGCCTTTCAATGCCACTCTCAATAATCATTCCTGTTTTCATGTGCAAGTTTTCCCCAGCAAGGGCAAATTCAACTTTCAGCTTCCATTCCTAAAGGTACTGCATAAAAAAGAAATAACTATACAGGAAATATAACTCTGACAAAATTTCACAGAATAAATCATAACACAATGCTCTCAAGAACTTGTATTGTTTACCTGGCCCATTAGTTTCATTCTGTGCAGTGATTCACAAGAAAAAATTCAATATGGATGCAAAGTGATGGTGATACATGTAGCTCACATAAACCCTTGATCCAAATGAGCTAAAAAATTTAGAGCACATTTGCAATTAAACATGTGTAGTGATTCTGAAGAAATTCAAAATGGATGCAAAGTGATGATAATAGCTCACATGTACCTTAGTGCCCAGATGAGCTAAAAATTTTGAACAAATTTACAGTTAATCAGAGAGTCTTCAGCATCAAATTGATTTCAACACCTGGAATATTTGGACCTTTCCTTTCACTATGAATCCCTGTTTATGTTACAAGATTGTGGGTATTCAGAGCTATACACATACCTGTTGCAGATTTGTCATGTTTTTGAAACTCTGCGACTAGTTTTGATTTTGAACCAAGCACCTTTTCTCTTAAATCTTGAATAGCAGATGTCTCAAAATTGCTTATTCTGAAAAAAAAATAAATGACTATAAAAAACATTTTGACTTCAAATTGATGTGACTTCAATAAAATTTGGGGCCATCATACAATGGGGCGGATTTTGTCAAAAAATAAAGTATACAATCGGGGGGATGATATATCTTTTTACCTGTTTATTAATGTTCATAAACCAAGACAAAACTAAAGTAGCCAGGATCACACATGAGAGCAAAAGGCCTCTTGTCATCTTTATTTCAAAACTAATTTCTTTTCTACACATTCTGTCATTTTCCCTTTCATATATGTTAAAAAGAAACTGTATTTTACTGTATACATAAAAATATTCAATTATGGGCAACAAATGAATGTGCTTTATAGTGCTATGGTTTTGAATAGCTCAGGTATTTTGATTGTTGTATTACTGGACAAGTGGCTTTATTTTTCTGCTATTTTTTAAATACATGACAACATTATTATATTTTATGTTATATCTGGCCCTTTGATTCATTTGAAATCCGCCCCTATGTATACTTTGATGCCGCCCCATCGAACTGTTTTTTGTTGCCCCATTTTGTTATGAATCCGCCTCATTGTAAATCAGCAAATTCGGGACCTCAATTACCAAAATTCATTTAATACCGACTTCAATACACCATTTTCGAGATTATAGGATTCACCTGTTCTGATTCCATAATTACCCTATTTGACAACATGACATCATTTTTTGTTAGGCCTCTGTTGTTTATTCTGACGATGCCAACCTTGTGATTTTCATACTAAAGTTTTGTCATATTTTATGCTAATCCATATTGAATACTGAGGCCATCGCGATATGCTGACAGTCAAATGTATTTCATACTCATGATTATTGGAGATCTGTTGCTATCAAGGTCAGTCAATGGCAGTCACAATACTCGTTTTATCATCATGTGAGGTTTGTATTACAACTTTTCACACCATTCCAAGTGTACCCTTTTCTTTTGATTTGTTACAAGTTACACAATTTGCGATCGAAAAATATTATTTCGGCCAACACAACTTATATGTGAGGCTTACCCAAGATGCCTAACAAATGATCATGTGACTGTGGCATTTTTAACTTTCACTTGAATAAACATAATAGCTTCCATAAATTCTCTTATCCAGACATCTGGGCACTTTATTTGTGGAGGAGGTGAAAAAGTCTGCATTTCACTTTATATCTAATTGACTTCAACTTTGATATATTCATTCATTTTTCAAGATATTTAAATGAAACTGGGAATATACATTTGGAACATCAATATAAACATCATATATGAATTTCAAGATCATACCTGTAGTTATTACAGCACCGAAGATATTGCAATTAAAAATATAGATTTTTTACATAGATTATATTTGTAAACACAGATCGCGTCACTGCCTATATATTGGGGATGTAAGATTAAAAACAACTGGTCTGATTGGTCAATTCAGCCCTGTGAAGTCATGCTGATAGTGGAATACTTCTGATTTTAATGATTTATGTGAGATACATCATTACCTAAAAAGTATAGGTGAAAACTCAACATGGAAGCATCAATGTAAAAAAATAGGTCAATAATTATTTCTGATTTCAATAATATTTGTGATATGCATGATTATCCCAAAGACATGAATGTAAAAAAAAATCAAAAATAATAAATTCTTTAAGAGACTTTGTTGAATATTGCAAAATATTACAGCAGATTTAATCAAGCATGTACCAAGTAACTTTGTAATTTTATTAGCAAAGATGGTTAAAAACTCAGTTTTTAACCTCAAATTAAAGCAGAAAATCTGAAAATCTTTTTTTTTTCAAGTTAAACCTATCTAGACTACTATGTCTTATTGGATATGAATGCATTTTTACAGTTGCCTGAGGCTCATTCAAAAGTTTATTCATGCTAGGGTAAATTAAATCTGCTATAAAACTGATATATATTAATAACTCCATAAGAAGGTCCCATCTTAATTCCACTTTTACTACACCTCTTACCATGCAAGACTGATTGTATACTGAATCTTAATACCTTTGCGTAAATGTAATCTTTCGTCTGGAAGATTTTGTCGTTGAATATTGCACCAAGTCATACTGTAATTTCCGTCCTACAATTTTCAGATAAGCACCTCTATTACTGCCATACTCATAGTAATTTGATGCTGAAAATATCGTCAGCACCTAGAACAGAAAATTAAAAATCCCATAAAACCACAAACCAAAAAGGTTTGCTTTGTATCCATTTATGGGTAAAGATGTTTCTGCCTTAGGTAAATGGACACTAAATTGCCTTTCATGAGATTTTGTTATGGATCTGCAAAACTCATGACCTGATCCTACAATACTGAAAATTGCAATGAAAGTATTGTTACCATGCTTATTTTTCTAGATTTAAGATTGACATTTGCGAACTTTTACCAATATTTAATCAAAATTAATAGAATACATAAGGAAAATATATATACAAAATCTGTAGCTTAGTTAAAGCTATAATAAAATAATTCTTAGATTCTCAACCATTTTCATCAGAATTTGGGGTGGGTCAGCACATTTTATTTTATATTTTCTTTATCAAATTTTGTGAAAAATGCTCATCATTTTAAAAGAAATTTACCCAGATTGACCAAAAATCAGAATAAGATTTTTGGAGGCTGGTGAGAAAATCATGGCGGGCGGGGATGAGAATCTAGGATATTTATTATTATAGCCTTAAAAGAAATGAAACTTCATTCCATAGTAATTCTTAATATTTTTTCAAATATTTATACATTTGTTTATAATCTAAACTTTAAGGAAAATGAAATAAGTGAGGACTCTAAATGATGTCTCACCTGTCATTGTTTGGCCTCAAAATTGACGTGAAATCTAACTGACCTTATCAGAAAACTGAACATGCAAACTAGACTGTGAAATTTGGGTCACTGACAAAAGCCATATAGCAGGCAATTATGTACTACCCAAGATCAACCCACATACAAAATATAATTGACCTACCATTAATACATCATGAGAAACCAGACATGCTCACTAGACCTTGAAATTGAGGTCACAGGCATAAGTCATATGGTAGACTGTTATGATCTACTAAAAACTAACTACCATACAAAATATCACTGACCTATTAATCAAATTTATTGATAAGATTGGGGGTGGCTTAATTTTCTCTGTCTTGTAGGTAAGTTTAAAAAGAATAATCACGATATAATTGACCCGTGACCAGTCTGGTCAATAAAATAGAGTAATACTACCAATAGATATAGAGAAACTTAACATGCTAATAGACCATGAAATTGACAACACAGCCAAAATTAATATGTCAGACTGACATGTACTTCCCAACCAAACCTACATACTAAAAATATCGACCTACCAAGAAATGGACTTTAACATGGACAGTTAACTCTGTAATTGAGGTCAATGACAAAAGTCATTTGCCAGACTGACATGAACTACCCAAGACCAAACTACATACTAAACATTATCAACTTACCTCTTTTTGTTTTTGAGAAAAGGTCTTAATCAGAGAAACATAAAGTAGCCACTAGACTGTAGTTTAGGTCAAGGAAACTAGAATACTGACAAAGTCAGAAAGGGCCCCGCCCCCTTGTGTGTCCAAAAAACCTGTTTGTGGAATTTCATGGTAATCAGATTTTCCTCAAGACCAACCTTGAGTATCAAAATTATATAAATCCCTTAAGGCAATATTGATTTATCATACGACAGAGCTAATTCTCAAAATATGCACTTTTTCAAATAAAAACAAAGTTTTTTCCCAAAAATCATTTTCAGATTTTGCTCAAAAATGAAAGGAAGCTTCCTTTGGTCAAGTTCAACCTTGAGTATCAAAATCATTAAAATCCCTGAGGGCAATCTTCAATTATCGTACGACATAAAGTTAATTCTCAAAATATGTACTTTTAAATATATAAAAAAATGAAGTTTTTCCCCAAAAATCATTTTCTGATTTTCTGATTTTCCTCAAAATCCTATAGTCAAGTTCAAACTTGAGTATCAAAATCAAAAAAATCGTTGAAGGCATTCTTGAGTTATGGCATGACATAGAGTTAATTCTCAAAATATGCACTTTTTCATATAAAAACAAAGTTTTTCCCCAAAAATCATTTTTCAATTTTGTTCAAAAACAAAAGGGAGCTTCCTTTAGTCAAGTTCTACTTTGAGTAAAAAAATCATAAAAATCGGTGAAGGTATTCTTGAGTTATCATACGACATAGAAAATGCTGACAGACAGGCGGACAGACAGACGGATGGACAAGCTGATTACTACAGGTCGCCGCCATTTCATGGCGGAGCCCTAATAAGTCATATGTCAGACTGGTATCTTCTATCAAAGACCAACCTACATACTAAATATTATCAACCTACCTCTTATATTTATGGACAAAATAACATAATCAGTAAAACTGAACCTGTCCACTAGACAGTGAAATGGAGGTCAAAGTCACATAATTTTATGTCTGTTGGGTAGCTCTTAATATGTGCTACTACTAAACCACATATGAGGTTCCTACATCAAGGCTTTTCAAAATATTCTGTATTTAGATGTCACCGTCTTAGGCCTATGTCTCCCTTTCTGAGACTTTCCCCGTGGCGAGACAGCAATCATCCCCTATAGTAGAAGTAAATACACAATTCAATTGACCTGGAAAAACAAATATTCACCTCAACTGGGCGTCTACATTAATTTTGGTTTTCAGGTCAATAAAAAGCATATTCACCTCTGTTGAAGGCCATAAAAGTATAGCATATCACAGTTACCTTTTTATTATGACAGAACTCAAAGCCTTCTGCTTTACACTCGTGTGATCTTATAATTCCTTTTAATCTATGTTTGGCAAGGAAAGATTCTGTAACATTGCATCCAAAGTACACCCCTCCGCCTCTGAAGGTGTTGGGAGTACATCCGACCTGAGTACGGGGATCACTCCATGTTAAATCTAACATCTGAAATTCAATCAATTAATTATCAACTGCAAACAAGATACTCTTATTTAGGCATGATTTTATACAGCAAAGTAAAATGGCCAATATTGCCAAATCGAAATGATAAAAATAATCAAAACTGGATGATACAACCTGCATCCCATTTATTATAAATAAAAGAAAAATCAAATTATCTCCCCTTCTTGAAAGCAGACAATAATTATATTCTGGTTTTCCTCCTTTGTCCTTTTTCCTTTCATGAAAACTTTTGCATGGTTTATGGGGAGTTGTGCATACAAGGTAGAAGGAATCAATAAAAAGCCAAAATCAATTTATCTTCCCTTCATAGAATGGGTCCATCATGCACATCTCCATAGTGTCCTTCCTTTGTGAAAAGTTTCATCAAAATCCTTGTAGTGGTTTAGGACAAGTTAAACTTATAAAAAGTGTGGAAAAGAAGATTGATCCCCCTTAAACTGGGCTTGTGGGGGATATAAACAGTAAAGGTGCGTTCTGGCGTGGCACCTATTATATGGGAGCCTGTGGCAAATCAAGCCATTCAAGGTATTTACTCACAAATCATAGCATTTGTTTAATACTTGAATTTGTTTTTTTTTTTCCATTCAAGGTATTTACTCACAAATCATAGCATTTGTTTAATACTTGAATTTGGTTTTTTTTTCTTCATAAAAATTGGATTCATTTTCCAGATGTATAAAAATCAAAAGAGCATCAAAATAATTGATTCTACTTCTTCCGAATAAACAAATGGATATCAGTTTACAACTGGAGCTCTTAGATCCTGTAGCAATGCATCATGTATTTTCATTGGTAGCATAGATTATGATATTATTTATTTGGGTATGAATTATCGTAATATTCAAGCAATAACTGATATTATTATATAGAGGACGGTGAAAGATTGAAAATTCTCAGTGAAATAAAAGTGATAATTAACTGTGAAATTATTTTCCATAATTTCACTCTAGGAAGTGACGTCACAATAGACGTAGTCAACGTTGTTGCTAAGTAAACGTCCCAGCTGATTAACAGCGGAAAACATAGTTCACGAAAAAAATCTGAAACTGAACCATTAATATACAAGAAGTCGTCCATATAATAAAAACAATTACTAATCCTAGATTCTGATTATCGAAAATATTAACTCATGATCTAAAAACACTGTAATTCACTCATGCACTGTGCGCATTCATGAATTACTGTGTTGTTCGATCATCCGTTGAATATTTTGCGATAATCAGAATCTTGGATTAGTTATAGTATAACTATTTTTGTACCCTAAGCCACAGGTCCAAGTGCATTATTTTAAAAAGTTAATATCCCCACCCTCAGCTTAAGACTACTGAATTTTGCTCAGTTTAAGCTGTTCTTGTCTCATAGAAAAAATGAAAGGATATGGAGTGAATGTACATGTGACAAAAAGGCACACGATACATAGAAAACTCCAGTTTATCAAGGACAGGGCTTTTATTCCTGTCTACATCTTAATGTCGTCTGCGGGTCTTCAACCAGAGGTGAACAATATTTATCCACTAAAGCGAGATCAAGAAGGCCCCTAGAGCGTACTTAAAAAAATTATATCAAAGTCATGCCTATTAACCTGTCTGTTTTTTTGACAATCAAACATCACCCTTACCTAAAAATGTCAATTTCATGTCACTTTTATCAATGTTTATACTGTAAGTGCTTTAGTTTTGAATGTTGTGCTTTTATTTTTTCATTTGTTTGTGGATGTTCCATGTTTTTTTCTTTTGTCTCATTTTAGTAGTGTCTCTTGACTTTGGTTTTTGTAATTTTGTTGGTCCCCGAGGGTATTCACCAACCCAGTAGCCAGTACTTCGGTGCTGGCCTGAAAAACCGATTTGATTTAAAAATATCTAAATTTAAGAAAATTTTGTTAAAACCTAAGGAGTATCTCCCTCTTGCATAGCTCAGTCCTTAGCTGATTTTGGCTTTCCTCTTTAGATCCTTTTGGTAATTTGTTCTCTATCAGCTTTTATACATATTTCGGTTCATAAATTTCCAAATATTTTGATTGATCTGCACTGATGAGACATAAGTTGTCGAAATGTGCATATGCAGAACCTAAATTTACTGTAACCTCAGTATTTTATTATTTGTTCTTGCGGTATTCTACTGCTGTTGTTTCACACTTATACCAATCAGTTTAACCCAACTTTCAGCAGTACTTCTGCTCTATTGTGGCAGTCAGTTTTAGTGATGAAGGAAGCAGGATTAGAGAACCACCGACCATGGACAGGTAACTGACGTACCAATAGGTACTGTTGCTAACTACCTTAACCACTTGGTAACCCAGGCCTCAACACCCTTTTGAGAGCCACAACATGAGGTAACAAGATTTTACCTGTTTCCATTCACATATGTCCTGCTCTGTCAACATCATAATATCACCATCTTCTCGTGGGGGATGTAACAATGACAGAAACTGTAAATTAGTAAATATAAAAGGATGAAATGATGTAAAGACATATTTTTGTATAAATATTTTGATGGTGATAATCTAACTTATATATAGGAATATAGAAAAACACTTGTTAATCAACCCTTACATTTATTGCCAACTGAACATAACTTCTGCAAAGCCGATATCAGAGACACAGCAAGGTCAACAATGGATTTAAAATAGTTGAATGTAGTTTTCCTGCAACAATTATTTTAGATCTCGACATATATACCGGTATTTAATTCTTTAATTAATAACTTTATAATTCCTTAAATACACCAATTTTTTTTTCATGATTCCAGTTCAATGAGTTGTCAAATATACCTGCTAAATTTAGACCTTCATAAAAAGATGATAAACCCTGAACAAAAAAATTTTTTTTTGGGATAATTTTTGGTCATTTTCTTCAAAATTTACAAAAGTGGTATAAAATTTGCCTTTTAATCCTTAAATTATGATAAAGTTGGATGAAAATATAGGAATCATTATTTTAAGGGCTATGGAAAGTGACTGTAAAATTCTTAACTTTTAACACGCTCCTATTATATACAAGGAATTTAATCATAATTTCGGAGTTCAGGTTGGAGTATTCGGCAAATTCCAACCTATTTTCCAAGCTCAGTTCAGACTAACTGGAAAAGTCTGACATTTTTTCTGAACTGAACTTAGAATTCCAACTTTAATTTCCAAAATGATCTCTTCTTCCCTAATCCTGCTCAGAAAGAGGTATGTATTTTCAGCTTAATTCTTTAATCATCTTGGAAAAATTGACAAACTTTTCTGTTTTTTCTCAAAAATCTTTTTTTTTGCTCAGAACAGTGCAAATACTACAAGCCAAATGTTCAAAATATCCTGCTACAGTCTGCACATGATAGAAAAAGTGCCTGGATTACATTATTTATTTCTCTTCCTCTTGAGACAATTTTTTTTCTCTCAAAATCTCCCTAACCCAGTAGAATAAAATGGTTAGTTTTTTTTTAATTAAACCATTAATTACCTTATGTCTATCAATCTTGGCAATTTCACTAAGATCTGTAGTGTCAGATATCCCACCATGCACCACTAACAGCTTCCCATCAATAATTGTTGCTATGGGCAACCAACTGAACACATCTTCAAACAATCGTATCAACATGTTTGCATAAGCCTGAAATTAAACATTTTTTTTAGAAGATCTTTTTTTTCAAATTGCTGATGGACAACAGTAGAGAGACTCAAAGTGATAGCAAAAGCTCACATGACCTTATAGGTAAGCTGTGCAAAAACAATTTCCCCCAAACTATTTATTTCACAACAATAGGCCAATCTTTTCATTCAAAACAGTACATTTCTAAACTTTTAATTCCAAACAATACACCCCATTTTTTTCTCCAAAACAATACATCCTTACATTATGTCCAATGCAACTTTCAAATCAGTATGTCAACAACATTTTTGTAAGAGGGCAATAAAAAAACTTGCATGACACTGGGTTCAATGTTGGAAGGGCATTTGTTGATCTTTTTGTTTTTCATTTTCAAGTGTGGTTGGAATTCCAACTGTTTTGACAAGAATATTTACCTCATATCTCTATAGTAGAATTATCCAGGGTCAACCAAGCCAAAACAAGCCTTAATTTTGTTATTATTTATTCATAGTTTATGACGATTTTTTTATAGAAACAACTAATTTTTGCCTATTTGATACTTACTGGGTACTTTCGATGAATTTCCTTTACAAAACCATACCTGAAGGTCAAATAAAATATATATCAGATTTAATACATTTTTTCTAGCATAAAATTTGTAACATCAACAATTGTTCATTGAGGCATATTATATTTTTAGGCTAACTTTTTACCTTTTATAATCAATCTAAGAAGTTCTATAGCTGTCACCATGAAATCATGGAAAGAAGGCGATGACAATGTAAAATATGAAAATGGACATTTCCAGCTAGATTTCATGTCTTTACAGGGTTTGATATGTTGCTAGCGAGGTGTTATTTATTTCCTTGATATGTTGCCACCCTTCCTTAAATCCAAAATGCTTCCTGGCCCCCAAAGGCAGCAACAAAACGACATTCATGGGCAACCTGGTTAAGAAAATAATAATACATGTAGAAGGAAGCAGTCGGAAATGACAGCTAAATGACTGATTGTTGAATGTTTGTATAGTATTGTTAATACTTCACAAAGTCGTACTATTCAAGATCTGGTCTGTTACTTAACTCTGAGGCAGTCATGCATGAAATGTAGGTTTAGGTGACCTTATTTTAATCAGGAGCCTCATACCTATAGCAGATACATCTACTAATGAAAGATTAATCCTTTTTGTCGTATCTAAGACTGTAACACAAACTTTAACCTAAGTCAGTCATGCATTAAATGTAGGTCAAAGTGACCTTATTTTTATCTGGAGGTTCATGACAAGACCTATTTACAGACAAAATTTATTCCTCTAAGAGTTGTAGTATCTGAGATCTGGACAACTACAAAAAGGTCACTCAAGCATGAAATGTAGGTCAATTTGACCTAATTCTTACTTACTGCTTCTTTACTTTACAAGATACATCAAAAATAGCACTTCTTTATTATACAAGACAAAATATCATTCCTCTAAGAATCGTGGTATCCAAGATCTGGACATTCATGCATGAAATGGAGGCCAAAGTGATTTATTTTTATCTGAAGGATTGTAACTTCACAAGATGCATCTACTTAAAAACTATTATTCCTCTACAAGTTGTAGTATTGGAGATCTGGACTCTTACCAAATCTTTAACCTGGGTCATTATGTACTAAATGCAGGTCAAATCCACTTATTTTATATATCAACTTCAAGAATGGACAAAACGCTATATCCCCTCCGATACTTTGTTGGGCAAGGGGATAATATACTAGGGTTTCAATGAATAATTTCCCAAACATATTTACCTGATGTTCATAATATGATCTTCATGGTTTCCTCGATTGATAAACAATTCATTTGGATTTAGAATAAAACAGGCAAATAAAATAGCAACAACTTCAATCGAGTTATGTCCCCTGTCAACCAGGTCGCCATTAAAGATATAGGGATTATCCACTGATGGAAGACCATTCTGAAAAATAAAAAAATCTGAGTCAAAAATCTTCCTATTGCATTACATGATACCTAGCCACATTTTTGGAAATCTTTAAATCTGATGGGCATAATTCAAGAACCATTTCACCTCAGATTCTTCAGAATGAATGTTGTCCGAGTTTTATATACTGAGTTTGACAGTTGTGTCTGACTTGATTAAAGAACTTGGTCAATAATCTTCCGTGAATGGATATTTTTTTGGTCAAAATTTATGCAATGTTTCAAATCTGAACACATTATGACCTTTCATAAAATTCATATCATATGCTTCCACGAATGTTGCAACATTTGATACTTGATTCCATTATAACTACTCTTCAAAATGATGTCATATATTATGACACTTTTTTTAACTTTCAAATTAGGGCAATCACCCTCATTTGTCCATTTCAGAGGTTGGCTGTAAAATGCTTCCTATCTTTATACATAATGAGCTTTCTCTTTGAAATTAACCATACATGAAGATGGCATGCTGCATGCAAGATTTTGGAGTCTTAGAAATAATATTTGTGATGCCACATCCACTAATCCCTCCACAAATACATACTGAATATTAGGTCAATATAAGTTAAACATTCTACATAATCATTCAATGCGATAATGAACTAAACCTAGGTTACATTTCCTTTACATAAGATTAAAGGTATGATTTTTGAGGGTCACAAGTCATGTTTTTTCGTGGCAATTTTTTCAATATACTTCATGTTTTTTAAAACATAACAGACTTTCTCATAAAAAGTAAGCACATAATGCTCTTTTTCATCAGGAGCTTTCACATCAAAAGTTAACACATAGTGAGCTTTCTCATCAAAATTTAAAAAAATAATGACCTTTCATTAAAAACTAACAAATAATGGGAGCTCAAACATAATGAGCTTTTCCATCAAGGCTTATACAAAATGAACTTTCTCAGCAAAAAGTTTTCAATTCAAAATTTATCACATAATGAATTTTTTCATATATGTTAACAAATAACAAGCCTTCTCATCAAAAGCTACGTTATACACTTCCTCTCTAAACACATGATCCTTTCACCAAAATTTACATTACATCTCCTATATGTACATATAATGAACCCAACAGGAATAAAATAAACTTTCTGTTTTCTTTAGCATCTCTGAAAACAAACCTTATGAAATATCATAAATAAGTCATTTAATTTCCCATGCAAATCTCCACAAACAGTTATCTTGAATGAAATTGAGGTGCTGGCTTGATTTATATTTCTAAGCTTCTTTAATCTAGTCCGTGCTTCATGAAGTAATTGTAACAAATATTTGGCATGCAGTCTCTGGAAAAAAAACAATAACGTTAATCAGCTTAAAATAGTTTATACTACAACCTCTCTGTTTGCATAAGTACAGCATAGTGTTTCGTAGAATACCTACAATCAGTTACAACTGATCAAGACACCCAGTTATGTTGGTGAGACCTGCCACCCGCTAGGTAAGTATTTTGTTGAAAACATATGATCAATAACAAAAGAAAAAGTGACAACCATCAATAATTGTGGGAACTGCCACCATCTGTGCAATTGTTTTGTAGAACAACTACAATAAAAAACAACTGAAAAAAATTATTTCAGGCTTGGCAAATATTCAATTGAAGGAGGTTTAATATTTCATTGCAGCACCATCAAGAACCAAAAAAATCCTTTTTCTTTGGGTATTAAACAAAAACTAATGTATAGCAGGCAGTTCTCATCTGAAATATTATATACATGTATTGTCAAGGATTTTTTCTTCCAAAAATGTAAATGGAAAAATTCAAGCCCTCCCTGTGGAATCCTATTCTCTCCTACTACAAAGGGATCATTGTGAGTGGAATATAACAACTGGATTATTTGGGTTGCCGACAAAATGAAACATTGGTTGGTCATCTCCATGTACCAAGTTTGTTATATATGGTCAAAGTGGAGATGATTTTTTTCATTTCAATATCAAAAGAGGCTTTTGATATGCTAATTAAAAATATCTCCACTTTGACCATATATAACTAACTTGGTACACCTGATCTCCCCCATGGTTTTTATTGGGTCCGTGTTGTTCATCTGTATGTGTGTCTTCATTTTTCTTTTTTGTCCCGTACTTAAGTGGTGTCCTTGTTTCTTATTGTGTCCAATGTTGCCATTGTCCATGGGTTGTTGGTTCTTCTGATTGACGGTTCGGTTCTCACTTACTTTGGTACAGGGAGATAACAGACAGTTTTTTTCTCATAAGCATTGTAGCATCAATTTTAACATGTGATATTTTGCAATTTACATGAGTTGCTGAAATTATTAGTTTTTTTAAGAGGCTCTCACCTCTTAAAGCAGTTTACTAGTATTGTTGTTTGTGTTTGTAAAATCTTTCATACCTGTTTTGATTTGAATGCTTGGATAAGACTTTGAAGTTGTGAATGTGTCAATGGAAATTCTAAGTGAGGTCCAGTGTAGTCAGAATCTATCGTTACGGCGTCAGGATTGGCAATCTTATATATCATGTTATCCTCAGCTTCCAAAGTACTGGCATCTGAAATAAAAAAAATGTAAAAATGAGATCCTGTAATAGTTATTCAAATGCAGAGTTTCAAAAAGAATGAATTCACAACCACTATAAGGACATTACAAAAACAATCCTAGTGTTTCATTCAACCTTTCAAAAACCCAAAATATTGGTAGCCATAGAGAAAAGTGCAATTTTTTTGCCAATTTTTCTGGCCTAAAAATGGCAGACAATGACATATCACAAACTTAAAGCATTTTCTGAAGATATAGAATGAATACTTGTGTATACCCATGATCTGTGTGTAGGTTTATATTATTCTTGGGCCTCAAAATTGACATTTTTTCATAATTTTGCACTTTTAAACCAGAAGTTGTGATGACACATGCACCCAAGGGAGTGACACTTTCATCCTGAAATAGATGTGACATTTTATTCCAATCTGGATTATTAAGGATAAAGTGTTGCATTCTGGTTGCCCAAAAATGGAGCCCACCCCTCCCAAAATGTGCACATATTTTGAACCATCAAATTTACAATCTATATTTTCATGCATTAGGTAACAAAAACTAGCAAAATTATCCTTTCTTGATATGTGATATGGTAGGAAATAGTTATTTCTATGCAACAAGTGCAAAAAACTGTATCTATGTAGGTTTTTGGACATGTAAGAAGTGTTTGTCTGAAATATGACTGCATCTCATCAAAATACCTGATCGAATTGTAAGTTTTAAGGTATTGAATGACAAAAACTAAGGCAACAAGATACATTTAAAAGCAATAGAATATGAAATTTTTCCTCTTAAATACTGCAACCTAGTTTAATCAAGGCAAATATATTCCAGCGTGCCAAGTTCTGTTTACTGAAAATCCGTGTTTTCAGCAAATGAGACCATGCAATAATTTACCAATAGTTTTGTAAGAGTTACCTCAAGTCCTATTAGTTATCGGAGGCAATTCTTAATGCAAATAATTCAGAAAGGTTCCACAGAACCTAGTGTCTTGCCTGCTCACTCCGCTTTCGTTATAATTTGGCCTATGATAAAATGTGGTTACTAAGAACTAAGAGCAAAAAATTGCTCGTCTTTGACTCAGTTTGGGAGTATCAGGAAATTTACCAAAATTGGAATAAAAATTTTTGAAATCTAAGCATTGATAATTTTTGTTTTCACATAAATTCATTTAAAAAGAATGGTTGATAACAAGAATTCCCAAAAACTGCTGGTCTTTGAGAGTTGCAGGAGTTTTACCGAAATTGGAACCATCTTTTTGTATTCTTAGTTTTCAGAATTATGTCTAGTATGAAAAATTGCTAAAATATTTGATTGTATGCAAAAATTTCAAAATTGTAAGTCTTGGACATTTTCAGGAAATTTACCAAAGATTGAACCGGAATAAAATCCTGAAAATTTATTGCTTATCTACAGACTATATTCAATAATTCTACATCAAATTTAAATTTCCTAAGATCCAATTTATTTAAACATTGTTGATATTATGGACCAAAGTGAAAATTTAGTCAAATTCATTGATGCAGAAAATATAGGTCAAGGTGACATAATTCTGATATGGATGTTGGTTACTACTAAAGATGTAACCATTTACCAATTATCATTTGTCTATGGCATGTAGGTGCCGAGATATAGTGGAAACAAAAAAATTTGATAGAAAAAAAACTTAGTATAACAAATGGCAAAATACGGAATTATTTTTTCTTCAAAAATATACTTGAGATTCCATAATGAAGTTGTACTGAATATTGTGTCAAAATTTCATTGATATTGAGCAAGATTTCAGAAAGTTATTGAAGTTCAAAAAAAGTTTAACATTTGGGTTAACCAAAGGTTGACGAGGACACCGACGACGCCAACGACGGAATCTATGGTCGTTATGTCTCGCCTTCGCGATTTTTGTCACAGGCGAGACAAAAAATCACTATTTTCTGTATGTTGCATATTTTGTCAAAGGAAAAATTGATCTTTTAATACTAGAGTAAGTTTTGGTGATTTATTATTTTTTCCTACTCCATTTGTAATATGATAAAAAAGTCAGTCATAACCTATTCTAATTAAATCTTGTAAGACATCAAGGGACAAAACTGATGATTAAGAGATACCTGGTCATGAAATCAAAACCAGTAGCTAAACTATATTATTGTAAAAGTCCATATACCCTACTTAAATTTTTTTCTTGCCTTATTTTTTTCTGTTGGTGTATTTATGACATGGAAATTCCACACTTATGTATTTTGGATCATGGTGTCCATTTGTCTGTCCGTCCATTAGTTCGTTCGTTATTCCATCTGCCATAGAGGTACACACTTTGTGGCGACAACTCCTCTTAGACAACTTGGTGAAATTTAATTAAACTTTCACAGAATGTTCAGTACACATTGCCAATGTGCACCATCTATTTAAAATGTTGATTTGATCTTTTATGGGGGGAGTGGGGGGTCTATATTTTGTGAGCTTTGCTCACAGTTTTTCTAGTATTTCTTATAGCAGGGTTTTGTAGATATGTCATCATCCTTTGCCATAATAACATGGCCATTAATTAATTAATGCTGAAAAATGCGTCGCTTCAATTTCTCATATGAACTGATATTTTTCATTAAACTTAATTAAATTAAAATCTGACCTATATACCTTTCCTTTTGTTAAGTGATAATGGATAAAGTGAAGAACATGAACACAATTCTTGTACAATTATGCATACCAGAATTAGGTTAAAAACAATTTTGTCAATTAATTAGTAACATTTTTAAAAGGTTTTTGACATAGCAATAAATAATGTTGTCTATTGCCTACTGAAAAGCAACAGTTGTTAGTTTCTTGTTAATTTCTAAATTGGACTATTACTTAAGTGATTGAACTTTTGATTAACTTTCTGAGAAGGAAAGCAAATTTTGAGGTCATACATAAGTCACAGTCTTGGTCTTCACTTTGTTACTGATAAAACTTGTTGGTCTCTAGGATACTGACAGAGCTCTGACTATTTTTGTCTGACCATAATAAAGTTTTGATTTACTTATCAATAAAACTTGATGTTCTTTGGGACACTAGTACTGACAGAGCTTTGACTATTTTTTGATGGACACAGTCCTGGATTCATCTAGTACTGATAAAAATTCATGCCTCTGAGACAGTGATAGATCTGACTTAAGTTTTTTAGCTGGACATAGTCCACATGGTCTAGACTTCATTTACTTACTCATAAAACTTGAGGTCTCTGGGACACTTACAGAGCATTGCGTAATTTGTCTGACCACAATGAAGGGTTCCTGTACTTACTGATAAAACTGGATGGTCTCTGGGACACTGACAGAGCTCGGAGTATTTTTGGCTGTCCACAGTCATCAGGTTTCATTTGTTGTAGCATGTCATGGAAAAAGTTATACAACTGGAAAATATTAAAAATATGAATATACACAAAGTTTATGTTCAAAGTTGCTTGAAGGGTATCATATAAAGAGCAGGAATCAGTTCCATAGTACATGAGTTTCATGTTATATAAAACTGAATTTTGCAATGCTGATTTCTGATTACAGAAGAAATTGATGAAACAAACACTGTGATTAAATCATTCAAAATTTTAACTAAAATATGTTGAAGGCCACATAAGTAAAAAAGTCCTATACTGTAAACCGGGAAATTTTCCACGCTTTTTTCGTGTTAAAAAAAATAAAACTGTCACAAACATTTTGATGCAGTTGGATGATTTAGTTGCCAGTCCGACAACCATGAATTCAAGACTGCACAAAATAATAAAATTTATTTGGAAAACCACAAAAAAAAAGATGGGGCAAAAAACTGCCCTGTTTACAGTAACTACTATAATAAAGTTGATCTTGTATAAGAGATAAACAAATTTAATGAAAGAGAGTTTCCGGAATTTCGTCCGATCACGTTCAAAAATTATTTCACTTCCATTTACAGTTAAAACATTTACGGCGTGCAACCAGGGCTCGACAAAAACAAGTTTTTTGAAAAATTGCCCTGTTTACAGTAACTACTATAACAACTTTTTAAAAATCCTGGGTTTTTTTTGTCTGATAATCAAACAATCAAAGTCCTATAGAATACTATTTTATACATATTTGTATAGGGTCTGTAAGTCTTGTCATAAGACACCGAAATTTTACGATAAAATTTCAATTTGACAATGTTTCCCGCCAACTTATGATGTTGCAGCATTATGATGTTCAAAAATTTACTTGAAATGTCATGTTTTTCATAAAAATGAAACTTCTGGGTACAATTTATGAACCCAGAAGTATCAAAATCGGACGAGACTTACGGCCCTATTGCTTGAGGGGTTTACCCTGATACTTAAGTAGTAATGAATAGTTTTCTGACAGGAATCTGATATTTTTATTAACAAACAAAAGACAGGAGTTTTGAAGGTGTAATAGGGTCTGTAAGTCTCGTCATGTGACACTGAGATTTCACGATAAAATCTGAATTTGAAAACGTCTCCGGCCAAAAGATGATGTGTTTAGAATTATGACATTTACATTTTTGTTAATAACGTCATATGTTATCGTGCAAAATGCAACTTCCGGGTAGAAAAATTGTTTCCGGAAGTTTCAAATTCAACGCCCGGCACCTGAATAGGTTTTCAGGGGCTTTGGCTACAGAGCTGCTGGGCGCGTCCCCAGGTAGTGGATAGGGGAATGCCCTGTCTTTGCGGGGTAGTCAGGTCATAATACGGAAAGCCTGACCGCGAACCATTGTAGCCAAACTGTGTGGAGAAACGCCACGCTCCATGCAGTATAAAGACCCCTTCTATATTTCTCTAAAGAGAGCAGACGCACTGGGTGTCGTATAGAAGGCTAAATTTCCTGCCCCTACCCATTTCTCCCCTTTTCCAGTGGCAATCAAAAGTCGTTGCCCCGGTTGTCCCTTCCACCTTTATTTCTTTCTTCTTTTACTTACAATTTGTTTTGAATTGATTAACTTGTTCTCGTCCTGATATAGCTGAAATATTGCTCATTGGACGTTAAACTCTAACTAATCAATCAATCAATCAAATTCAACAAGACTTACAGACCCTATTATAAGTGCTACTAGAGGAATACAGGTAGATTCAATAAAGAGTTGCAGATGTAATGCTTTAGAGCTCCAGGAAATTCTCCATAATTACAATGACAAAATGCCATTGAACCAACATAAACATCTGCCCTTTCTAATCAAAGATCCTCTAGGAAAATGTCAAAGAATCTCGGAAGCATTATAAATAATCAATTACTATTATACAGATAGGATTAAAATCAATTATAATTTAGTACCAGAAGCAGGTATAAATGAAACGATAAATGATATCTATTTATAGTTAATACATTTTTGATGAGTTTAACTAATTTTTAATCCCTGATGTTCCATTAAGCCTCTCTGTTGGAAAAAACGGTAATGAAGGAATGTTTGCCGAACACTAATTAAGTCGACTGTTGGCAGACCATTGATCAAAACAATTGTAAGATTAATGATAGTAGAGACTAATAGGATCTTGCATAAGGTCAGATTAAAGATCGGACTATCTTTCACAAGTGTAAGAAATTTCGTCTTTTCTCGAGTGGAGCGTAGCAGAACGAGAGGAAAAGACGTAGAATTTCTTACACGAGTGAAAGATATCCCGATCTTTCATTTTGACCCAATGCAAGTTCCTATTTCTTCCGTAAAACATGGATAGAAATGTCTAGAAACTTATACCGTGTGAACAACGCTGTCGCCATTTGAGTGTTTCTAACATTATGACGTCAGGTGTTTTATGACGTTTAGTCATGGATACGATTGTTGTATCACAAAAATCAACACGTCTGGTTGGTCATTTACCGGTGTGAGATGAGGTCGCGTGCATCGATCTCACATGGGTCATCTCCCACTGTAAACCACCATTTACGGAAGAATTTATTCTCTCATTCTCAGCGGTTGAGTTGGTTTCAGAGGGCATTAAAAACTGTGTTTCTGCTGTTGTCCATCTTGATAAACCAACATAAAATCACAAACTTTAGAGGGAACTACCAAAAGACTTTTTATTTTAAATTTAGGTTAAAATAGCTCCAGTGATTTCAGATAACCTTGTAATGTATTTCCTATATGGCCCAATATTAAACTATGTGGGCCATCAAGGATAAATTACAAACATAAAAATCACAAACTTTGAAGAGGACCACTCTATGATCTTATTTGATAAAATAGTAATGATGTATTACATGATACCCCGCCCCCTGAAGTATCAATGGGCATTACTCCAGAACTCGTTGGATAATTCTGAGCCCAAATTCAAACTTGACCTTAGTTTTGTACTGAAAAAGTTACATAAAAAGTTTGAAGACTTAGTATATTATTCCGTTCACAAGATATTAGTCGGAAACCTTTGGGGGACAGACGGACAGACAGATGGATGGACACATGACTGAGGGTATCACATAATACCTTGCCACTACGTGTTGCGGGGTATTAAAGCTATCAATCTATCAATACTATGCAGAGTAAAAGATTTTTGAAACTAGAGGCTCAGAGACTGAGCCTGTATCGCTCACCTAACAAAATACTTCTCTGCCACGCATGACCAAAAATGATGTTTTTTACCAATGGAGGTCTAATGTTTAGCTATGTTCTCTATTAGCACCTGTGTTTTTTTGTCCCATTGAAATGAGTAAACTTTGCAAAGGACCTTCTCTTCATCATTCCAATACAACTTGCTTCAACAGTTTCAGAGAAGACGATGAAAATGTGACTTTTCCCATAAAGTCCAATGTAAAACCCACCTTCTGTGCTGGCCGCAATGTTTTTTGTCAAATAAGAACAAAATGAGCAATCTTTAGTACATCATTCCTGTAAAGTTTGGTTGAATTTGCTTCATTGGTTTCAGAGGAAAAGATGAAAATGTGATTTTCCCATAGGGTCCAATGTTAAACTATGTGCCGTGCTGGTGGCCATGTTTTTTACCGGATTGAATCAAAATGAGCAATCTTTGTAAAGGACCTTTAGTACATCACTCCTGTAAAGTTTGGTTAAATTTACTTCTGCAGTTTCAGAGGAGATGATGGAAATGTGATTTTTCCCATAGGCTCCAATGTTAAACCTTAGTTCCGCGCTGGGGGCCATGTTTTTTATTGGATCGAAATGAAATGAGCAATCTTTGTAAAAGACCTTTAGTACATCATTTCTGTAAAGTTTGGTTGAATTTGCTTTAGTGGTTTCAGAGGATAAGATGAAAATGTGAAAAGTTCAACGGACAGACGACTGACGGCCACGGCAAGATGGACAGACGACAGACGCCAAATGATGGCAAAAGCTCACACTGACCCTTCGGGTCAGGTGAGCTAAAAATGGGTTCATGACAGACTTACCACAACATGATGTATGCCATGTGACAGCAAAAGGTCACTATGGATATAAGCCAGGCAAGGTTGAATATGAGGAAATATAAGTATTAAAGTATGCTATTAGTGCTCTATTTTTGTGGCATTTGTATTATGTTCTTTTTCTTGTTCTTTGTCATTTACATTCTCTGTCTGTATGTGATCTTTAAATTCTGGATTTATGAGTTTTGGTATTCATTTGGAAATTTATATTTATCGAAAAGCCATAACTCTGTAAAGTATAAAAATTTTCTGTATCAATTTTAATGTTTCAGCAATTCTTAAAGTATCAAATATTGCCTAAAATCATTCTGAAAAGGATGTGTTGAAAAAGGAAACATGTACATAAATCCATCCGCATAAATTGTTCTTTTAACTGTATAAGAAAACATTGAAATTCAAAGATCTACCTTGAGCTGATCCTGTTCTCCGGCATATTCAATAGATTGGAAGATTTCCCATGTGCACCTCCTTCTGATCTCTAGTCTAGCCATGTAACGACGATACCATTTTTGAATTAATAATGCTGCTCTTATTACTGAAATTAAATAGGAGAAAAAATGTTATTTAAGTGTAATATCTGCAAATTGTAAAGAAATAATAACAGTAAATACCTACAATGGCTAAAAATGACAATCACAAGCCTTAGTGTACGAGGGAACTGCACTAGTAAAACACATATGAATTACAAATGTAAATAATGATAGGAGTTATATGGATAGCCAGACTTGGTACCAGCAAGAGCAAAAGCTAAATAACTATGTGCCAGTTTGAGATGTGTTATATAATCTGAGGCATTTATCTTAAAATATAAGTTAATAATAAAAAAAATCTGAATTGAATGTATCATTATATATTTATTCTGCATTATCTCTGTCACTGGTATTCTTTAAACTATTATGTGTCTTTAAGGCTAAACACTATCTGCCCTGTTATCTTCAACCAGAGTCACTCAGGCATATAATATAGGTCAAAGTAGCAGTAAATCATATTAAATAATGTTGTAAAAGTAAAAACAAAATTTTTATTAGGCTCCATGTACTTTTACAAATGATAAATATTATATTTTTGATTGTAAATACAGTCAACTCCATTTAATTGCATACCTCTTAATAGAATATTTCTCTTAATTGCATACAATTCTGCTGCACGAAACCATTTACTATATGCTTCTATATTATTTATTCCTTCTAATTGCATATTGAATAGTTAAAAAATTCCTGTTAATTGAATAGTTTCATTTTCAAATTAAGGCATGTTTTGTGAAATTTAACATTAAAAGTATACATTTTTTAGCAAATTATCCTGAAAAACTAATTAAAATGAGATATCTGATTATGAAATGTGAAATCAATTAATGATTAACTCATCATTTGACACTTTTCAAGTTAATTGACATAATTTTACAGCAAGACTGAAAACTCCTCTTAATAGAATATTCCTGTTAATTGCATATTTTCCCTGACAAATAAGGTATGCAATTAACAGGAATCCACTGTACTATAAAAACTATATGATAAAAGTGTAATACAGTGACATGCAATTATGAGATATTTGAACATTTGAAAGCATAAATTCTTAATTTGATGGTTGCAAATTGAAATTCTTGAGGGACATCTGAGCAGTGACTATAAACACTTATTTGCATGCATCAACCCCAACAATTGATGTCATGTATCTAAAGATGATACATAATAGAAAAAAAGAAATAAACATATTTTGAACCTCCAAAAATACCTTTATGCAGTGATCTACCATATGCTTCAGACCATCAATCCTAAAATTGATGATATATAGATTTGAAATTTTATGCTGAAAGCTTAAGTAAAAGACTCAAAAGAAGCAAAACTAATTAATATCCGTCTAGAAATTAATATTAATTTTCCTAACAAATATAATGTAGTTTGCAGAAAAAAAATTATATATTTTAGCGTAAATTGTTTCCAGAAAATAATTATGTCTCCCGAAATTCCTGAAACAATGCATGATTCATCAACCATGTAATAGTGTTCCAGCTAGGAGAGAGGGAAGATTAGATCACTGGCTTAGTAGTGTAGGGCACTCACTGGACTTCTGATCAAGGGCAACTCCACTGTAGTTTCAAGGCACTTTTCCTAACTAAGATGGAATTTCACTTGAAACTTCAGGCTTTCTTCAGGCATATGCCTTGAAACGATACAAGAAGTTCAGGTAAAAAGGTGGTTGATTTTTTATTTGTGCGAATGTCTGTTTCTCTAATTTCTATCCAGTTTTCACATTTCCTGATTGGTGTTGAAACATTTTTTCTCTAATTTCTAGCAAATTTAACAAAAGCCTGACCGATGTCATAAAAATATTTCTCATCTCTAGGGAGAGAACAACTCGCATGGAATTTCTCGCCAAATCTTTTTTTTGGAACATAATTCTCTGTGTTTTACATTATGTCATTAGAGAAACATTTTCTACATTTTAAACATGTTAATTATGAAATTTCTCACATCTTTTTAAAAATAAATTCAAATGTTTAAAAACTCTGAAAGCCTTGTTTTCAAACATTTGCAAATTTTATTTAACTCGATATGAAAAATTTCATAATCAACTTAGATCTTGTTGTAGAAAATATATCTTTCCTCTCTAGATGGAGAACAAGTCTTGTGAAATTTCCCGCCAGATCTCTTTGGTATACAATCCTGGGTGCAGTTTCTAAATCCTAAACAAGTTAATTATGAAATTTCTCACATCTCGTTAAATAAATTTTCAAATGTTTAAAAACTCTGCAAGCCTCGCTTTCAAACATTTGCAAAATTTATATAACTCAGTGTGAGAAATTTCATAATCAACTGTTTCTTATTTTAGAAACTAGGTGACAGCTATTTCATTAAAAGATAAAAGGTGTGTACCCAGTTAGTTACACATTTAATAATAATTTGGGACAGGTGATTAATTAATAGACATAAAGTAAAGTAAGTTTCAGTGGGTGTTTAATTAAAAGACAATTCAAGGTGCATAACATAATAGTGATGTAAGCAGGTGTTTAATAAACATAGGAAAGGAGCAACCATGAGTTTGTAGTCATTGTAATCTTGAAAGGGACAGATCTGACAAGAGATCTAATATTTTGGAAATTTACATTCTAAAAAAAAACCACCAATGATTCTCTCCGGGTGCTATAATGCTCCTCCACCACTAATACTAATTGCCATGATATATACTGTATAGGGTTTTATATTCGTGGTATGAAATTTTAGGGTTTTTAGTGTAGGATTTATTCGCGGAGTTTAATATTGGTGGAATTTTTAGTTTTTGTCAATATGTTCATTTATATTCAGGTTTATTAATTAAATATTCATAGGTATTAATTTTTCGTCCTTATCGTTTTAATAGGACCAATTTCGGGACGCCAGGATTGGCCATTTTTAGCTTTGGGAAATCAGGATGGGATTTTATGGTAAAATTTATCGGGATTGGCAAAAATTTGTTTCTTAAATACACCCTTCCGGGATGGGACGTTTCCCAAAAGAAAGTCTGGGATTTCGGGATTTGCTCATGTTAATGACAGGAAATCGGGATGAGACCCCCTTTCGACCCCCACTATGTAGACAAGAATGAACAAGAAATAGCCTTGAACTCCCATTGATTCTCCATCTAGCATTATTTCTTAAATTCTGAACCCTTAAATTTTGAAAACTCAAAGAAAGGACTCAATATTTGGTACTTTTCAATAAGTCCCCCCCCCAAAAAAAAATCAAGCAAATCCAAAAATCCAAGTTCTACATTGTCCATTAAATGATCTTATTGAAGTCATGGTTCAATTTCTGTTTTCAGGTCAACAGTTAAACTATTTCTACATATCATGCTTATTTTTCATAGCCAGCGCCGCCCATCTACACCCTCTCCAGTTCATTTGTACTGGGTATTAATACACATATATTACCTATATTACATATAATAGGGAAAATATATATTAGCTCATAAAAAAACTCCTAGATTCTGAAATTACATCAAAAAAAATATTACTGACGCAAATTCTGAAAATATTTTATATTTTGTCTAAATTTGGATTTGGAATATTAGTTTTTCAGATCACATTTCAGGTCCAATTAATATTTAATAAAAGGAAACAAGTTTTTCATAGTTATTTCTTTATGAAATGGCCAATAATGATAAATATATGTAACAGGAAAGCAATAGAAACAAATGTACTCTAATTAAGCAATAACAGTACATTATTTGAATACTGTAAACATATCAATTTTCGCGGTTTCTTGAAATTGGACGTGTTCGCAGGTATAAATTTTCACGGTTTTTAGGAAAATAGTACTTTCTGATTGTTTCTGAGGTATTTGCGGGTACTAATTTTCGCGATTTTTTGTCAACCGCGAAAATAGCGAAAATGAGTACACCGCAAAAATTACTACGTTTACAGTACCTGAGGGCGTCACTGTCAAAATGCAGTTTATAGGCGATGTGTAGCGGAGCCTGTAAACGGATATTTTGACCATCAAATCAAGATTGACGCCCTTTGGTATTCAAATAATGTACTGTTATTGCGATTCTAATGCAACAAATCAATTTCATGTTCTATTTTTAACTCGTGAATTTGTAATAATATTAGGAACCAGACTAAACAGGGAACCTACTTTGTCACAGGTGTGTAGATGGTGGAATTGACGGCCAGTTTTGACCAATCAAGACCTTCGTTATATAAATGTTGCATTAGAATAGAACTATTCAATTATCTTTGTGGTGGTAAAAGTGTCCATCAGGCAATGATAGACAATAATAACAATTCTACTTTTTCATGATTATAGTCCAATGAAAAATCGTTGGTCTATTATGTCCCTGTAAGTAATAATATTGACTTCAAGGTGAAGAACAACAATAAAAGCGTTGTTCCTTTTCTTGTTTTCATCATGTATTTGTAGAGACCTTGTCTCATATGCATTTACTCCATATCCTTTCATTCACCATCAAAGTGCAGATGATTTTTATAAGCCTATGAAATTGCTGCTTTGATTTTGAAATTAAAATTATCTCCACTTAATTCAACCATATATTTTGTACAGGTACAGGGAGATAACCAATCAATGTTTCTCATATCCCATTTCAGAGAGGAAAAAAATACCAAATTTTCCTTTCCATCTAAAAATTTTGGAAAACTTGTTTGAAAATCTAGCAATTTTTCATCATGGCCTTTAATATAATATATTTATTTCTTTATATATCTGATTACATATACATATGTAATGGGTTAAAAAATATGATTATAAATAAACATTCAAAGGGAAATACCTGTTGGTAAGGGTTGAAAAATGTGTTACATTGTCAGTGTGATATACATGGTAATACATGTGTGTCATTTCTTACCCAAGCCATTACCAGTATGTGGCGGCTTTTTACTCAATGGTGTCTTGCTCAAATCTATATCTGGTTCAACATGATCTTGTTTATCAACTGATTCAACATAATCTTGTTTATTCATCGAATTAACATAATCTTTCTTTTTGACATATTCAGCATAATTTTGTTTACTGACTGATTCAACACAATTTTGTTTATTGACGAATTCAACACAATCTTGTTTATTGATCAAATCAACACAATCTTGTTTATCGACTGATTCAACAAAAGCTTGTTTATTGACTGATTCAACACAGTTTAGTTCATCACTTGATTCAACACAGTCATGGTTATCTATTGATTCAGTATTATCAGGCTTATTGATTGAATCAGGGTAATCACATTTCTGAATCGATTCAGTACAATCAGGTTTCTCAATTGATTCAGGATTCAAACCCAGGCCAGTTTCCACATCTAAGGATGTAACAATTGTAATCATACTGGCACCAGGGTCTCTTTCACCATCATTATATCCATAACCTAATCCAGACAAAATACAAATTTATTTTTTTCAAAACTATCCATTGCCATGTCAAATCTATCTTTGGCTTGTCTCACTGTAATGACTTGTAATCTCTCCTCCTTGGGATATGTGCTTCCATTAAGCAATTCTAACAATATCCCATATTCTTATATTTTTAAATATCCAAGTTTTTAATACACAACTGAGACAATATTATGAATATCCAAAATTAAAAAAATTATCCTGATATTTCAATACACAATTAACACAGCAACAAGAGTGCAAACATACTGACAACGGTCTTTTCAATGCACAAACAATAGAAATGTATGGTATTACACACGTGGATGCGACAGTAGGTCTTAATGGTGTTGTTTTAAGATTTAATTGTAATTGAAATTTTTAAGATATGCTCACGGAAAAGAAAAATAATGCAGAATCAGAATATTGCGTTCACAGCTATGTAAGAATAATACTGTGAACAACTGGAATGGTCAAGCAAAAAATTTTCGCAAAATTTTGATACCTAAAATCTGCGTAAAATTGCGCAATAGTATTATATATTATGCAACGCATAAGACAATGATTCAGGTACAATGCAAAGACAACAGTCTGCCCTATAACTTAATCAGATAATTATTATTTAAAGTTGCAGGAATGATTTAAAACTACCCTTCTACATCCAAAATTTTGATATAATGAAAAAGAACATTCACTTTGTGACAACTGAGAATCTAGCAATTTTTTGAAATGGTCTTTAAAATGCGTTGTGTATTTTTTACATACATCTGATTAAATATACATCCTCAATGAGTTAAAAAATTGTGATTATAAATCAAAGTACAAAGGGAAATAACTCTAGGTACGGGGTGAAAAATGCGTTACATTGTCAGTGCAATATACGTGGTAATGTGCCTTTTTTCTTGCCCAAGCCATTACCAGTATGTGTGGGCTTTTTACTCAATGGTGTCTGGCTCAAATCTAAATCTGGTTCAACATGATATTGTTTATCAACTGATTCAACAATATCCTGTCTATTGACTGAATCAACACAATCATTTATATCGAATGATTTCACACAATCTTGTTTATCGACTGACTCAATAAAATCTTGTTCAATGACTGATGCAAATCAATCTTGTTTATCGACTGATTCAACAAAATCTTGTTCAATGACTGATGCAACACAATCTTGTTTATCGACTGATTCAACAAAATCTTGTTCAATGACTGATGCAACACAATCTTGTCTATTGACTGATTCAAAGCAATCTTCTTTATCTATTGATTCAAAATGATCTTGTTTATTGACTGATTCAACACGGTATTGTTTATCACTTGATTTAATCATGGTTTTCTATTAATTCAGTATTATCAGGCTTGGTGATTGAATCAGAGCAATCAAATTTTTGAATCGATTCAACATGATCTTGTTTATTGACTGATTCAACACGGTATTGTTTATCACTTGATTTAATCATGGTTTTCTATTAATTCCGTATTATCAGGCTTGGTGATTGAATCAGAGCAATCAAATTTTTGAATCAATTCAGTGCAATCAGGTTTCTTAATTGATTCAGGGTTCAAACCCAGGC
>MJUU01024469.1:7325-26997 GCA_002080025.1 Modiolus philippinarum
AAAAAAAAAAAAAAAAACAACAAAAACATAACCTCCGACACCATGGCACTGCCAATACTTCTGTCAGGATTATTGCGGGAACTTATATTTATTGTAGATGCCTATTGTCGACGTCGGTCGATTGTTTACGTCGCCTTGGGCGGAAGTAACGTAGGATAGCAATAAAACTGTAGATTTTAATGGACGTTCGTTTTACTGATAGTAACTGTATAGTTAGAATACCGTACATTTAATGGTGCCGTGCCAATGGAGATCGAAAAGCTGAAGTCGCTTCGTACAGGGAATAAGAGTGTGATCACTTAACTTTTCCGAAAAATTGAAGATGCAAGAGAAAACCGCAACAATAGTGACTTCGACAGAGAGGAAGTGATTTCGACATTTGAGAAGATTACGCAAAAACGGACATTAGTGGAAAACTTGAATGAGAAAATTCTTGATTTAACAGGACCGGAAGATGTTGAAAATGAACTTTTAGATTCGGAAGATTATTCACTGATTTTGGACACAAAGATTCGACATGCACGTAAGTTTGTTCAAGAATTACAAACACCGCAATACACACAACCTGAAAGTCCTTCACGCAAATCTTCTAACTCCATAAGACTAAATGGAGAGTGTCCACCGTTTATCCCATACCAATCTTCTACATCAGATAGACTTTATGAGAATCCACACACGCATATCAGTCCTGCTGTCAATTTACAACCAAGCGTATTATCTACGGCAAGTAATCAGAGCCATCGCTTACCAAAACTAACCCTGCCTACATTTTCGGGAAATACGTTAAGAGTGGCAAACCTTTTGGGATAGTTATGAATCAGCAGTACACCAAAATCCAGCATTGACAAATATACAAAAATTCAACTATCTGAAGGCACAATTACAAGATGAGGCCCTGGAATCAATTGCAGGATTCGCTCTTACTAATGTAAACTACGACGAGGCAATCAACGTAGTAATTGAGAGGTTTGGTCAGACAGATAAAATAATCAATGCGTACATGCAGTCCTTACTTGACATTCCACAACCGAGAAACCAACTTGCAAGCCTACGCAAATTTTATGACAAAATGGAGGGATACGTCAGGGGTCTTGAAGCATTAGGACAATCACAAGACACATATGGTAAATTACTCGTACCTATCATACTGAACAAATTACCCGGGGAAGTCCGGAAAAACCTCGCCAGAGAACACAAATCTAGTACTTGGTTGTTGAGCGATCTTCGGAAAAGCTTACGTGAAGAGATTAACATTCTTGACGCGGGACAAGAAATCGAAACGCCACAGAGTTTAGCCACCACTTCTTTTTTCCATGCAGGAACAAAGTCGTCAATGTCGCCAAGAAAAACCAGAAAACCAACACATCAGCCAATCGATAAGCGACCTTGTGTTTTTTGCAGAGAGATGCACGCCCCGTCATATTGCACCAAAGTAACAGACCCGACAACACGCATGCATATTGTTAAACGGGACAAATTATGTTTCAACTGCCTAGGTAGCCATCGCGCTTCTGAGTGTAAGTCCAAACACACGTGTAAAAACTGTAATAAAAGACACCATACAAGCCTGTGTAAGGAGCGCAATGCGACCGCTGTAAGAGAAACCGACAGGAAAGCCCAGAATGAATCCAACAAAACTTCAGTACAACTTGGAAATAGAAATGACGCCACAAAGATACTCTATACACAGTCAGTTGAAACCAGTTCAGATATTTTACTGAAGACAGCTGTTGCACCTGTTGGTTCAGACAAGTGTTTTGTTGATGCAAATATTCTATTTGACGAGGGGGCACAGAGATCATTCATAACATCAGAACTTGCTACAACTCTTAACTTACAGACAGAGGGGACAGAGATACTACACTTGTCATCTTTTGGAGGAGACAACAACAAAAGCAGACACTTGGAAAAGTCGACAGTATACCTTAGAACCGAAACCAATCATAAAATACCAATCAAAGTACTGATTGTACCACAAATCACCACTCCGTTGCAAAGTCACAGGAGCAAGATCGACGACAGTTACACGTATCTAAGGGGTCTTAAGCTAGCTCACCCGATAAGCCAGAACGATACATTTGATATAGCCTTACTAATAGGATCTGACTTCTATTGGGACATTATTGAGAACCATGTAGTTCGAGGGAAAGGCCCGACGGCAGTAAAATCAAAGATTGGATATCTACTTTCAGGACCAGTACATAGAAACAAGGAAGTTAGTACAACAACCCAGCACAGTATACTTAATGTCATGATATCGCATAAGAAGGAAGAATATGACTTGGAAAAGTTTTGGACTTTAGAGTCAATAGGAATAAATAGTAAGGAGGCTCAGGAAGAGGATGACAAAATTTTGAAATCTTACCAGGAAAATTGTATCGAATTTCAAGAAAACAAATATTACGTAGGATTACCTTGGAAGGAGGAGCACGACGAACTACCGACGAATTATATGATTACGAAAAAGAGAACAGAGAGCGTCATTAGAAGACTGAGTCAGAAACCCGAATTATTGAGGAAATACGGAGAAATAATCACAGATCAGGAAAGGAGGGGATTCATCGAGAAAGTTGAATCAGAAAATGACACGACTAACAGAGTGCATTACATTCCGCATCACCCAGTTCACAGGGATTCAACCACCACTCCTATAAGAATCGTTTATGACTGCAGTTGCCGCCAATCACAGAACTCACCGAGTTTGAACGATTGCTTACAGGACGTTCCACCAAAACTTAGTGATTTGACAAAAATATTGATGAGATTTCGCGCAAACCCTATTGCTATGACAAACGACATCGAAAAGGCGTTTCTTCATGTAGGTTTAAAAGAGGCTGATCGAGATGCTACCCGTTTTTTATGGTTAAAGGATTCGTCAGACACAAAGAGCCAGCTGCAAACATATCGTTTCAAGTCTGTTCTTTTTGGAGCGACCTGCTCCCCATTTATATTAAATGCAACGCTATTAAAACATTTACAACTTAACAGATGTTCAGCAACAGAAATCATGGAAAGAGACTTGTATGTGGACAATATTTTGTCAAGCGTTAGGACAGAAAACGAGGCACAGAACTACTTCATGAAATCTAGACAGATAATGGCAGAAGGAGGATTTAATCTAAGATCTTGGTCTTCAAATAATGACAAAATACGACAAATGGCCAAGGATGAAAACGTTCTCGATAAAGACACAAAGACAAAAGTTCTAGGAATGCTATGGAATAGTGTAGATGATAAACTTATGTATCCAAAACTGAACTTTCCAGCTATTGAAGAAAATGTCACAAAGCGCGAGATTTTGAAATATAGTTCCAAAATTTACGATCCTCTAGGACTACTTAGCCCAGTAACAATTAGAGCAAAAACGTTAATACAGGATCTATGGAAGGGTGGACTCGATTGGGATGAACAAGTACCGGAAAATCATAAGACAACATGGATCGAATTAGTTCAGGACATTAAACAAGGAACCAGTGAAACTATACAGAGATGTTATTTTAGAGACACAGACAATAACAATCAACACAGTGAACTTCATGTGTTCACAGACGCCAGTCCAAAGGCTTATGGATCAGTAGCATACTTGACCCAAGGAACGGAAACTTCACTTGTAATGTCAAAGACCAGAGTAGCACCGGTAAAAAAATTAACTTTGCCACAATTAGAACTTATGGCCGCAGTCATCGGCTCCAGATTAGCTAACCACGTAAAATCAGCGCTAAATGTACAAATGTAGTTTTTTGGACGGATAGTAGTATTGTTCTGCATTGGTTGAAATCTACAAAACCACTAAAACGATTTGTTGCGAATCGAGTAAACGAAATCGCGGAAGCTACAAACCAAAGTGAATGGAGGTATTGTCCGACAGCATGCAACCCTGCGGATTTAGTAACTAGAGGTATAACAACCGAACAATTTATTAACAGTAAGTTGTGGAAGGACGGACCGGAATGGCTGACAAACCGCAATCAATGGACAGAATCTACAATTAACGTGAAGACCGTTATGACAACGTGTATAGAGGAAACTAACCAATTTACAAAATCTGATGATTTGGAACTGATGAGTATCGGGAAAATAATAGACATTAAGAAATATGGAACGTATATGAAACTTATTCGTATTACCGCTTTTGTTCAACGTTTCATTTACAATTGTCGACCTTCGCAAAATTCAAGGAAAACTGGAACATTGTCGCCAAAGGAGATAAACGCAGCAATACAAGCATGGATTGCCTACAGTCAGAATTCAGCATTTTCGGAAGAGCTTATATTTCTGAAAGGAGGACATCAGAAAAATGTGAAAACGCTACCAAGAATAAGTCAACTCGGACTTTTTCTCGACAATACAGGATTGATAAGATGTAAAGGGAGAATGCACAATGCGCCTATTCCAGAGACAACAAAATTTCCCAGTTTACTTCCAACAAACGATCCTTTCTCAAAACTACTAGTGATGGATGCGCACAAAAATTTATTGCATTCAGGATTAAATGCTACCATGACACATATTCGACAAACCTTTTGGATTATATCACTTAGACAATACGTGAAAAAGATAATCAACAAATGTGTTAAATGCAAGAAAGTAAATGGTAAATAGTACAGTGCTCCAAATGCGCCACCGATACCAAAGATCAGACTTCTTGATGGACCACCGTTCGCAGTGACAGGCGTAGATTATACAGGCGCACTTATCATTCGGAACGATAACGGAACATTAAAGAAAGCTTACATTTGTCTATTCACTTGTGCGTCGACACGAGCAATCCACCTTGAAGTAGTACCGAATTTAAGTGAATATTCGTTCATCCAGGCTTTTCGCCGCTTCATCAGTAGAAAGTCTTTACCTCGAACGCTTATATCAGACAATGCTACGACGTTCATTTCGGGATCAGAAGAGATAAAGAGTACAAGAAACATTATTAGTTCATAGAGTGGAATGGAAGTTCATACCAAAACGCGCCCCTTGGTATGGGGGATTTTGGGAAAGACTTATTGGATTAACGAAAACGAGTTTGAAAAAAGTACTTGGACGTTCACAAGTTACCATGGAAACTTTACAAACAATTGTAACCGAAATTGAGAAAATTCTGAACGACCGACCACTAACTTATCCGATTTTGATCCTTTGACACCATCACATCTCTTGTATGGAAGGCGGATTTCGACAATGCCATATCCAGACATAGACAATATCAGTGATATCAAACGTACAGGAGGCGAAGAACTTCAAAAACGAATGAAACGACAAACTGTTATCATTAACCATTTTTGGAAAAGGTGGAAGTCGGAATACCTCACATCACTACGTGAATTTCATCGACTCAGAGGAAACAATGCACAGAGAATACGCATCGGCGATATCATTCAGATTCATGATGAAATACCACGCACAAATTGGAAACTTGGAATTGTAACGAAATTAGATCGAGGTAAAGATGGACTAGTGCGATCCGCTCATATCAGAACACGGACCGGAGATACAAGACCAATCGTAAAGTTATTCCCACTGGAAGTTCCTATTGATAACGATGAAACAAATATTTCAAGCGACGGAGAGACATCCGAAACAGACAGGAACAACAGGACGAGACGAAATGCGAGTATGGTTGCTAGAAACAAAATTCGAAAGTGGACGAATGGTGCAGCAGACAATGATGATTCATAAATTTTATTTAATTTATCTGATAATTCTGTAAATTATTTCTTTATAAGTTTTGCATTTTTTAGAGACTTTAAAGTCGTATATAAATTTATTTCATTTTGAACACACAACGCGAATCACTTATAAGTTTATGGACAATTTAGTAATTAGTTTACTTCGAGAGACAATTCAGTAATTTAGTTTACTATATGAGAGACAGTAATTATTTGATCATTTAACTAATGTGATGTATAACTTTTTGCGGACCCCAGTATGTCAGGATTATTGCGGGAACTTTTACTTTTATTTATTGTAGATGCCTATTGACGACGTCGTTCGATTGTTTACGTCGCCTTGGGCGGAAGTAACGTAGGATAGCAATAAAACTGTAGATTTTAATGGACGTTCGTTTTACTGATAGTAACTGTATAGTTAGAATACCGTACAACTTCCACCAAATCTCGGATTGGTGAGTTTGTCCATATTTCTAGTAAATCATTGCAACGAGACTTTGGGCTTATCGAAATTTGGTAAAGACAGGAGAAAAGGCGACAGAGAAGGGGGAGGGAGCAAACTTCAACTCTGAACGAGATCTTAAAAGGGAAACAGGAACAGGGACAGAGCACTATTGGCCGTTGAAGGGGTATAAATAAGAAAAAGTGACAGGGACTGGGGGAAATGTCTTGTGTTCGCAAACAAGAGTAACATCATGATAACTGAATTGACGCCATGACATGACACCTTGACAGTTCCACTGAGGACATTGAAATATGAACAATTTCCTTTTGATTATCCCCAAAACATCAAGACATTTATCACATAGTTTCAATTAACTTATCACACTTTAATATGATCCTGAATTTTTTCAATGTGACATTTTCATTACTTCCAATAGACGCCCCTTCCTTCGTTCCTTAGCGTAACCGTCATCATGCATTTGAATGAATGGAGTGACGTCACGTAAGTGACCGCGTCATGCATAAAAATTCGACAAAAAAATAGTGCATAGTTTTTCACTATTGAACGAAAGTTATTGCAAGACAAAGCGTAAAAAAGGAATATAACTGAAGTAAAAAGTAATTTTAAATTAGTTTGTATTCCATAGTGGAATTACCGATAAAAAAATTATTAGTATTTTTGTTCGCTCGACAAGGATTATCAGGTCCATATCAGATTCGCCCTACGGGCTCATCTGATATCCTACGGGCTCATCTGATATGGACCTGATAATCCTTGTCTCGCGAACAAAAATACTAATAATTAATATTTACAGTGCTGCTGCTTTATTAGGGCCCCGCCAAATAGTGTCGGACGCCCTATAGTAATCACTCTGCCCATTCGTCCATCCGTAAGTCCGTCCATAACAAAGTCGTGTCCGGGCTATAACCTTTTTTGTCATTTGTGATAGGCTTTAGATATTTTGCATGTTATCACTTCAAGACGATGTGTCCTGAACCATGGTTATGACCTTTGAGCTTGACCTTTGTCTTCAAAGTCGTTTATTGCTTTTAAAATGGCAAGTCGTGTCCGGGCTATAACTTTTTTGCCTTTTGAAATAGGCTTTTGATATTTTGCATGTAGATAGATCACGTCAAGACGATGTGTCATGAACCATGTTTGATGACCTTTGACCTTGACCTTTGTCATTAAGGCCAGATTATTGCTTTTATAATGGAAAGTCTTGTCTGGGCTATATGTTTTCTTCCTTTTGAGATAGGCTTTTGATATTTTGCATGTGGATAAATCACTTCAAGACGATATGTCATGATCCATGATTGGTGACCGCTGACCTTGAACGTTGTTCCCAAGGTCAAAATATTACTTTTCTAATCACAAATTATTGTGGAATGCATTTCCAGACATGTGGGTACTACATTGTGTTTTTTCTTCAAGATTATATATTTGTGACCATACTTGTATTGTGTCCATACCTGTAAAGTGTCCAAACACACATTTGAATTTGCACTTATTACAGCGGGCCCACAGAGATAGCTGCCATCTCTCCGATGTCTAGTTCATACAAGAAATTTCATTACTATGGAGTACTTACACCGCCTTGTAACATGTGTGGCATTTTTGGTTGAGTCATGATAAAATGGCGAAGCTTCCCCGCTCTAACAGATGTAACCTCTTATTTCCCTTTTCACTTAAATTATCTTCGTTTACTGCGCAGTTTTACTACTGTACAATCAGCAAATATCCACAACAAGTAACGTGGGCCGATGTGAACACATAAACTTAGATTTTATGTCCCGACACATAGTCAAAATTGCTTTAAAAAATCGAAGCAAAATTTTCATTTTTAATATAACTTTATATCAAGATAATACAATATACCCCAAAAAGTATAAGTTTATAGCCTACATTTATTTGGTACCCACAGTTTGGATTACATGTAAATGCCTGCAAAACGATTTGTCCAAAAATTGCTGTGTACGGATGTGTCAACACCAAATTTTTACTTTTTTTCTCGATTACGGTTGATCACTTTATGTTGGGACTCTTTTATTTTACATTTGCTTTCTGAACAGTAGTAAAACCTCTCGGAAAACGACATTAAGTGAAAAGAGAAATAAATGAAGTGTCTATCAGTTTGGGCTGGAAAGCTCCGCCATGTTATAAAGTACGACCAAAAGTGCCGTTTAAGCTATAAGACAGTTTGCGATCACCTTATAACGGAGGTTTATTAGGGACACAACACACCCTTTTTCAATTTGTTATTGCAGATTAGTAAATTACTATACCACATTAATAAAGCGTTATAACAAATTAGTACGCTTCGGTACCATACTCATAATTTTCATTGGTATTTTTGGGTTTTTTGTTTGTTTGTTTTTGTTTTTTTTTGCATTGTTTTTGTTTGTTGTTTTGGGTTTTTATGTGTTTTTTGTGTTTTTGTTTTCTTAACAAATTTGGAAAATACAATTTAGATAACACATTTCTATTTTTGATTTCTGTTCGAGCTGCATTACGAACACTACAAAAAGGGCACATTTATCATACCGTCTCACAATAATTTTCTAAAGCCAGTGTTTCTTTTTGACTTAGTGGCCGTCGTCCAGACCGTCTGTTCTTTCAAGAAGTGTACAATCTGAAAGCACTGGTCTCATCGGACCAAACTTGTTCAAAAGAGTTTGTCGTGATGAATGGTCAGAATTTTCAAGAACAGTTTTTACGAAAAATGCTTCTAATGTTGGATAGATTGACATTATGAAAATTCATTTGTCCTACATCCGTCCAATTTTGAAATACGGAGATGTGATCCGAGATAACTGTACAGCTAGTTTAGTTGACAAGCAGAGTGTTCAGTAAGAAGCGATGCGCATTTTAACGATTGAGGCAAAATCAACATCGATTAACAAGTAATGAACTGGGGCAATATAAGATTTCAGTTAGACGAAAAACCATATACTTGTTCAATATATAAAACGTTAGACTGCCGCCAGTGGAGAACAGAATTTAAAATTGTACGCTGTGAAAACATCAAAGATCTTCTTCTCAGAAACTGCCACTTAGCCACAATTTAAATGGTCTCTTCCTAAAATGTGTTCATTTACTCCATATCCTTTCGTTAGATATTTGGCATTATCAGTACCTCATTCAAGATAACCACAGCGAGGAACACCTGGATGTAGAGGTCTCATATAGGCTATCTAGACTCTTTGGCTCTTCTTTATACCATGTTTTCTCTTCTGACTTCCGATTCATAACAATTAGGTTTAAACTTGTCTTTGTAATGTTCGTTTAGTCTGCTCTTGAAAGTGCTAACTGATTTAGAATCTTTTCTTTGAATAAGCTGTACTTATATGTGCGTATGTTAGGTCTACAATACTTCTAATAGATTTTTCATTTGGGACCTCTTGTCACTGTAAAGCTAATTGGTAGAATATCGTCATAAGATTTTATCTATGTTATAACTTGAATCATGTCTACTCGTAGTCTTCTCTATTGCAGAGAAGGTTTGCCCAAATATCTCAGTCTTTCACTGTTTGTATTTTGCAAAAAAAAAAAAAAATAGAAAAACCACATACACATACACAAAAACGAATCGAAATTGTCCTTCATTAGTCGACATTACTGGTCAAATTAGACCCAAACCTAGTTACAATGATCCTTAGATGGTCCCTTCCAAAGAATATCCTGCAGTTCCGTATCTCATCCAAGATGTTCGCCAACAGGGAGAATAGTTTAACTTTGGACCTTAACGAAACTTTCTTCTCGGAAACTATTAGTCCAATTAAAGGTATCAGTTGGGTCATAACCTCATCATAGATGGATTTAAATTGGCAAATAAGGAAACACATCAGGGATCTTGTCAGAAACCACTAGTCCAATTAGAACCAAACTTAGCCGCAATAGTCCTTATATCGTGTCTTCCATAAAAATATTAGGCAGTCCTGTATCTTATTCAAGATGGCTGCCAGTAGGAACATGTTTAACACTCAAAGATATTCCTCTAAAAACCACTCTCCTTTAGTAAAAACCAAACTTGATAGTGATAGTCCTTTGTTGGTTCCCTTTAAAAAATGTGTGTTGGCATGTCTTTACCCATGATTGCAACCATAGTGAACATAGTTTAACTTTGGACCGTGATGGAGATGTCATACAGATATCTGAAAATTGTCTATATCAGGTCTAAGTGAGCGATTCTCTTAAGAACCTGTTGTTAGGCATCCAAACCTCAGATTTCTCTATCTCAATTAAATCCGATACATGTAGACTACTAAACACAAGACAACTATCACTAATAAGAAAAGAATGATGTTAATGTGGTTAATCAAATGCTGTCTGCTCAAATTCCTACGCCCGAGAAGCCTAGTAGGTACTCCAACGAAAAAATTGGATATTAAAATTCGACGAATAAAACGGCGCAAAAAGACAGTTATCTGCTTCAATAAAAAGAGTTAAAACTTCTACATGTAATCTCCAAAAAACATCATTTAATAATTATGTTTTGTCAAGTTCCGGTATTTTTTTCTACGTTAAAGAGCTGAGGGAAAAATGGTCAAAAATTTTTGGAGTTACGACGCTTTGACTAATAATTAAGATTATCTACACGAAAATTCAAGAAAAATGAGAAAACAAGTGAAAGTTAAAATTACCGTGCACCTACGTGCATTTATGCATTTATTTGAAACTTTGCAGTTGTAATTGAAATACGACACTTAACGTGCCTCTTCATGCACCATGTCCTCATTATGTATTTGTGCAATGAAAATTGATAGATCATCAAAATTTTCTTACAAAATATGTCGTTGGAGTACCTATATATGTAATCCTAGTCTGCTGTTGAAGTCCTGTCGGACTATAGAAGAAACTTCCCGAAGGGTTTGCTATAATAATTTTTATTTTAATTGTATTAGTGTGCATTTTAATGCACATTTAGAATGTTTAAAATCTTAATCTCAAGCAGTATTTGCAATTAGCATCTATTTAGTGGTGGTATTTTAATGGTAAATATGATCTGCTTTTTTTAAATCTTAATCTCGAGCAGTATATGCAATTAGCATATATTAGGTGGTGGTATTTCAATGGTAAATATGATCTGCTTTTTCGACTTTCAGTCATTCCAGCATAAACGTTGCAATTGCAAGAAAAATCTCTCGCTGAACTTTTACTGCAAACTTGAGCAATTTTAGTTTCCAGGGTTTCAAAAAAAATGTTCTATGAAATTTGCGCAATCATCTAAATTTTGAACCTACGATTGTGTCCATACACAGAGTTTTGACTAAGATACAGCACTTTGAACTTTGAAGATGTTATCGTTTTACAATATCGCAATTCTATGCACATGTTGATACTTCAATGGATTCTCTGACAATTATGATTTTAACTTATTTTTGTTTAAAACAAATCTGTAAAATATATAAAGGACAGTTTACATGGACACTGATATGTCTCATATAAAATTGGTGTTGAAATGGTTGTCGCCAAAATGCTTATAAAACGGTTCTTCTTTTTCTCGATTGGATTTCAAAACGCTTTTTTTATAAATCATGACGTGTTTTTATCATCCTTATGGCGTCATGATCAGCGCGCGCGTTGAAAATGTGTGATTTTTTTAACGAAACAAACGAGAGATATTTTTCGTTTTTGTTGTTAAAATGGTAGTTTAATAATCAATTAATCAATTTTTGACAGCAACCAAGTTCCTTCATGAACATCTTTGAGTTGCGCTGACAAGAAACATAGGCGGAAAAACAGACAGACAGGGTGATTCCGATATACCCAAAAACTTCATTGGGGGGGGGATAATAAAGATAATAAAGATATAATTTTTTGTATTAAAATATAAATTTTTCGTGATTTTTTTGAGAAAGTTTTGCGCTTATTTGTGAAAGTATCGCGGTTATTAGCGAAAATGTTATCTTTTAACCTTCGAAAATGAGCTCAATGGGCTTTCGTATTTGAAGTTATTATCTTAAATTTTCAGCTTTTTCATTTTGAATTTTCGTCTTTTTTATCTATAATTTTCAATTTATTATCTTAAATTTTCATGTTTAATCTTGAATTTTCAACTTATTATCGTCAATTTTCAACTTATTATCTTGAATTTTCAACTTATTATCTTGAATTTTCAACTTATTATCTTGAATTTTCATCTTATTTATCTTGAATTATAAAACTAATTTTCTTGAATTTTCATGTTTTTACCTGGAATTTTCAACTTATTATCTTGAAGTAAAGCCCAAATCGACCACCCAGATTTTTTTTCAAAGATTTCTTTTTTGAAAACTCAAGCTAAAAATGAAAAATTCAAGATAATAAGTTGAAAATCCAAGAAAAAAAAGTGAAAACGCAAGAAAAAAGTTGAAATTTTAAGATAATAATTTGAAAATTCAAGATAAAAACTTGAAAATTCGAGGTAATAAGTTGAAAAATCAAGACTTCCGTGACTAGGCCATCATAATTATTATTAAAGAGAGTTTTTACGTGATTTTGTTATTCAAATTAATATTTAGAGGAAATGTTGTAGACATGTCACTGTCACAAAAGCTGCTTATAGGTCAGGTGTATATTAATTACATCAATCAAGAAATTCTATTATCTCTTTACTATAAAATCATTGAAAGATATGACGTGTTAGTGTCCCAAATGACAGCGGAAATTTTTGGCTAGATTCACGTCTTCCCGGACTTCTTTCTAGATTGACTCATTTACAGTGTGACGGGTGATGTTAACAGAGCAGGACATGCTGACCCTTTTGAAGAACCTGATATCCCTTTCAGTTTCATGGGAGTTCACACTATAATTGCTTGTTTTGAAAGTTGTGTTTTTATTTCTGTGCGTTGTAGCTGTCTAATGTCTAATTGTTTTCTGAGTTCTCGTTTGGGCCACGTCTTTGGACTTCGATTTTTGTAAATACTACTCCTTTGTTCCTTCGATATTCTACTACACTAGAATGTACCACAATCAAAATTGAAAAACTGAAAATTTGTGACCAAAGACACATACATGTAACTCTAGCAAAAATTATAAAACCATACACAAAAACTATAAAAAAAGTAAATCCTAAAAATGCCAAAGATCCGATTGTTATGAAGACCTGAATTGTCAATCTGTTATGTGCTAGACTGGCCTTTGTACAAGGTTCCAAACTTAACCTACTGAGTACGCGGTTTTTGTGAAAATTATCCCGATATGAATTTAAATCAGGCATCAGGAAACTAATAAAGCAGAAATTGCCTTTGTTGGCCCAACGTTGGATGCTTAAGGTGGCCAAACGATGAAAGTTCAAAGAGCCCAATCTTAGTCCAACTTAAATTGCCATTGTAGGCCCATTGTTTGATTCTTACCTTGGGCCAACGTTCTAAGTGCAAATTGGCCATATAGAATATCCTAGTGTTATGTGGTAGAAATGACCAATAAATTGTCAGCAATAATAAAAAAACAAAATTTGGCTCAAATTAACTAATTAATATGACGAAAAATAATTATTTTACAAATTAAATATACAAGTTCCGAAAACCGGCCCTTCTAAATACCTAATCCCTCTATAAACGGAACGATGCGTTTCGGTCCGGAATTTTTACCTGTATAAATAAGTTGAAATTTCCTCTGAAAACCTGCCTCTCCGAATTCCGAATTCCGGCCATAAAAATCGGTCTCAAACGTACATTTTCTTTTAAAATTCAACTCTGAAAATCGGTCAATTTTTTGTGGACAATAAAATCGACCAAATCTATTCTACAAGTCACATTTCTCTTGCCATCCGCATTGATAAATAACTGCATTTGAAAAGCTTACTCAAAATTTGGTTGAAATTTACAAGAATGCAGGAAAAATATACTGAAATAATTAACTCACAGCCTGCATTGACCTAACAGATCATATGTTACAATTCCTGTTTAAGTGTTCGGGTTGAAAAGACCGGATTTCGGAACCTCCGAAAACCGGAACCTCTTAAAACCGGCTGATTTCCTTGGTGCCAACAGAGACCGGTTTTAGGAGGTTCCACTGTATATAGTAACCTATCTGACAGTAATGAACTCCAAGTAAATATCCAAATTAATCGTTCACTGAATATTCCTTATAATCCTCACAAAATAGTTGACAACAGATTAAGAATAACTAATGTCAATTTCAAATACAAAAGATGTGTGTAATAATCCTGTATATACCAATTTATCCTGTATAAACTTATTAAAATGACTGACTTAACCCGTTTTTGCTACCTTATATATATATATATTTATCATTTCTAGAAAAACAGAAAAAAATTCACAAGATATGACTGGAACATTCCATATCAACTGATAATCACATGACTAAAATAATTATGTAAGGAAAACTTCTAGAAAATTCTATGTGCTAAATATTAAGGCAATGTTCAAGAAAAATCTACAAGTTTGAAGGTGTAATAATATTCACCATTGTTTATTGTAAACAAGTTAAATAACTAGGCCAAACAAATTACATAATATTAAGGCCATACAAAATAAAAACAATCATGAAATAAATGCATTTTTAAAATATTTACAGTATTTAATTACCTATAACACTAGGGACTGAATGGCTTTGCGAAGACATTCAGCTCTCTCTGTGTGTGTGTGTGTGTGTGTGTTTTGCTTTTTTTTGGAGGGGGTTGGGTCCTGCACGCTGACCGTTGACTATATAAGCTTGATGGAGAACGTTGAAATAAGGCGATGGCATAACACGAACACAAGTATCATGTTTATTTTAGTCTTTTCCAAGTACACTCTGCTACAGAATCTGAAAATATAAGATTGGTCCAGTTCTGCAAGAAATTATCAGAAAACTAAAATATGGTCAAATATAATTAATTAACAGCCTGTTTCATAAACTTAATAATTAATATCGTTGTAGAGTTTGTCTCTGATGTCAATATCGATAACTCTATTTTCTTTATTGCAGAAGAAATCAAAACTATTTGGTAGACTGAAAAGGGAAAGAAGATGTGTTTTTTTGTTTTTGTTTTATTTTGTTTCCTTTTTTGTATTCTCGTTTTTTTCAGACCACTCTAAAATAAGGGGTTTAGTTCATTATATCTTATCTTTATTTTCATAACCATTGTAATCACATTGGTACCATATGATTATAAATAAGTAAATATGTCATCAATATGTTACAGAATTAATATTACTAAACCCAAGTAAACCAATCAGAAACAAGTAAGAACTGTGTTCGCAGAGCGAAACACAAAAGTTTTCCAAACGATCTCCCACATTCAACAACCCTCCTATGAAGTTCTAAGAGCACTGTGAATTTCCGGCCCTTCTCTGTCTACATGGCATTGATTGCCATTTTGAAAAATTTAAGATAAAAAATTAAGTCTATGCTTGCTGGACAACCTTCCTGTGAAATTTCACCCAATTTTGAGCTCTTTGAATCTATGGCAACGATACCCATTTTGAAACTTTTGAAAAAAAAATCAATTCTATGCATGCTAGGCAACCTTCCTGTCAATTTCATCCAATTCTGAGCACTTTGATTTTCCCACTTTTGTTCTGTTTCCATGGCAACGGTGGCCAATTTGGAAATTCCAAGACCGGATTGCACATCTTCTCATTGTCCTGTATCAGCAAGTGAAGTTTCATGAAATTCCAGTCAATAGTCTTCGAGATAGTAAAGTGGTACTTAGGAACCGTCTAACTAATACATCTTTTAATTAAAGAAGCTCCGAACTAATTGACCCCTGAAGTAATGAACCCTTGGTCAAATAAACATCCGGACTGTCTAAGATTTACTGTTTCCAATTTCTTAATGGCAAATCATTCGTGTCCAAATTGTGTCGGATAACTAAATATTGAAATATCTGTAAATTAAGTTTCTGCACAGGCGCGGATCTAGGTAATTAGAAAAGTATGGGGGTTCAAATCGGAAATGAAAGTAAATATTTTGGGGTATTTCTTTATAAAACCTTAGGATATTCATTAAAAAATACATGATTGTCCGTAAAAAGGGGTTTCCAACCCCCGGAACCCCCTCTTGATCCCCCAATGCTGCAGACGACAACTTATGTGTGGAATTTAATGCGATGGTACATATGAGTATCTGTCATTTTGCTCATTGATGCGGGATTGTAAACAAACATAAAAATAACCGGCAATGCTCTTACATGTAATCTGTCATTCGTCGTCCTACAAAAAGACTACAAAATAATCACGGGACACTCATAAGGTAAATTGCAAGAAATTTTGGCTTAATAATAGAATCATGAGATATGGGCTGTATAAATATTAGTTGGTGAGAATAAAATTTAGAAATTACAAAAATTAAAATGCCAAAGATCGGGATTAACTGTCTATATAATGAGGCATCGAAATGAGGGTGCGAACTTTGGTACCATTATGACAGTTAACGGTAAAATATTCAGCCAATGACGTTTACGGCATTTTATGGTATTTGACAATAAGATCATTTCTGTAAGACAGGAAGAATTAACACCAGTGGAATTGCATGGCAATGAAATCTCAAACTCAATGACTCAAGAGACAAGATTTTAAATTGTTTTTATACCTGGTGGTGTCTTAAATTTTTTTCTCACTTTTGAAACATAAGCTTTTATTTTAGAAACCTCACGTCGCTAATAAGAGAAACTGTTGTGTCCTTTTAACTAGAGGCTCTCAAGAGCCTATATAGCTTTACTGGTCCATGAATGACATAGACTGCAGCCCAAATTAACCCAATGTTAAAGTGTCTCATTTTCTAGAAGTTTCAAAGGACAAAATCTTTGAACGTGTTTTCCCCATAGGGTCCAATGTTAACCAATGGTCCACGCTGGCGGCCATCTTGGATGAGGTGCAGAATTGTCAGACATAATATTTAAAAAAAAACCATTAAAGGCCTATTGTGACCAAATTCGATTCCAACTGACCAAGTAGTTTCAGAGAAGAATGTTTTTGAATGTGCTTTTCCCATAGGGTCCAATGTTAAACTATGTCCCCCGCTGGTGGCCATCTCGGAATACATGCGGACTTACCAGACACATTCTTAGGTACCAACTATAGAGAGTTGTCACCAAGTATGGTCCAAATTGGGAGTAGATTCAACCCATTTCAGACCATCATTCAAAAACAATTGAGCTAGGATCCCCTTTAAATCCAAGCAATTTGTATTGTTGAAATCAAAGCAATTCAAATCCCCTTTTCAAAAAAAAAAAAAAAAAAAAAAAAAAAAAAAAAANAAAAAAAAAAAAATGACAGGAGTTCCTCTTATAATATAGTTTATACGTATTTCTAAAATTGTGAAGACCAGAGGCTCCCAGGAGTCTGTATTGCTTAACTGGCTTTCAGTTGCGACAACCAAGCTTACCTTGTTAGTTATACAGTTGAATTTCAGTCTCTCAAACTTTGGTAGTTTGGTAGCTGGAACACCACCAATATCACTAACTGTATTTAAAGTCTGATCATGTTTTACTATATTTTTGTGTTTGGCTCTTTTGACAAAAAAAAAAGTTCTTGCTAAGAACCAATTTAGACACCAGTTTTGAATGACATTTTTCAACATTCACCAAATTTCACTGAAATCGGACAATGTTGAATTTTCCCGCCCTTTTTGGCGGCCATTTTAAAAATGGCATTCAACGAACAATTTTTACATCGGTTTTGAAGTTGCGACATCAATTCCTGTTTGGAAACCAAACTTCATTGAAATCGAACAATGTTGAATTTTCCCGCCTTTCTTGACGGCCATTTTGAAAATGGCGGTCACCGAACGATTTTCAACACCCCTTTTGAAGTCACCGTAAACATTTTATCAATTAACACTTAACCTTCATCTTCTATAGTTTTGGAAATAAAAGACGAAAAATATGAAAATTTGAAAATTCTTTGAAAAAGGGGCAATAACTCCTACAAGGGTTTTTGGATTTTCTCCAAAATTTCAGGGTTGGTAGATCATTTTTGCAATTTAAAGTTGACTTCTATCTGTTACAGTTTCTTTGATAAAAAGTAAAATAAATTAAAATTATGAAAAATTTTCGAAAAAAGGGCAATAACTCCAAAATGGATTATCAGATTTTCTTCAAAATCGCAAGGCAGGTACATCTTGTCATGCTGATTACTTTTCTCCCTGTCAGATTTTTAATATCTTTAACGGTTTTTGAGTTATTTGCAAAAACAGCAATTTTCCCCTATGTGCTATTTTTAGTAGCGGCAACCGTGTTGTTTGGTCCTTGGACTCATCGGATATAATTTTGAAACAGGATACCCTGATGATTCAGGCCAAGTTTGGTTAAAATTGGTTCAGTGGTTTCAGAGAAGATTTTTGAAAAAGTTTACGACGGAAGGACGGACGGACGACGGACGCCAAGTGATAGCAATAGCTCACATGCCCCTTCGGGTGAGGTGAGCTAAAAAGTCTATATGGTTATAAAGCCAATGCAAAGAGCTTTACCCGACAGAAAAGAATTATATAATAGTAGGATGGACTGGCAAGTAAAGGCCCTGTCACACTATAACGTTCTAGCCAACGTGTGCCGACGTTCGAGAACTTTTATAGAACGTTGGCACACGCCGAAGAAATTGCAGAAATTCCGTTTTTGGACGCATTCATAGCATCAGACTAACGGACAACGCTCGGAAAACTTATCCATAACTTGTATGCAACGCTCACAAAACGTGTAACGGCGTATGACAAAGTGGAAAAGGCGTTTTAATAGCATACTTAACGTATACCGAACATATCCATAACGGTCTTCTAGCTTTCATAGAGCGTCTGTATAGCGTTTTGACGATCTTAGTAAGATCAGCTTGAAATTCTTCATCTCAATGTCATTTGCAAATGTAGAAATGGATGAAAATGGCACCGAAAAATACGACATATTGCAGGATGATAGGTCCCTCAAAAATCAAACAAATATTTTCAAAACAATGGTCAGTATGATACTGAAATAAATCAGCTATTTACATTACTTTGGAATTTTGTCTTGCTCTTTAATCATTATTTTTGTAATAGATATCGGCTAATACATTACTCCTGAGTTACAAGGTTTCAGAGGAGAAGATTTTTGAAAAAGTTTACGTCGGACAGACGGACGGACGACGGACACCGTATGACAACGTAGAAAAGGCGTTTTACTAGTGTACTTAACGTATACCGAACGTATCCATAACGGTCTTTTAGCTTCCATGAAGCGTCTGTATAGCGTTTTGACGATCTTAGTAAGATCAGCTTGAAATTCTTCATCTCAATGTCATTTGCAAATGTAGAAAATGGCACCGATAAATACGACAGATTAGCAGGAGGGATAGGTCCCTCAACAAGAGGCTCTCAAGAGCCTGTATCGCTCACCTGGACCATGGCTGCCATAGATAAAAGGCATTTCCAATAGGAAAAACGAAAAATAACATTTAGCATAATACTTTTTATTCTAAAATTACAGTATTCTTGTTTGGTTTCCATGGCAACCGAAAGATCCACCATCCATTACAACCCATAACAGAACACCATTCAAAAAAAAAATGGGCAGGGGTTCCCCTTATAATTAAAGTAATACATAGTGCTGAAATTAAAACATGCAGACCACTTTTCAAATAAAAATTCAAAAATTTGGGCAGAGGTT
>MJUU01024469.1:43858-63496 GCA_002080025.1 Modiolus philippinarum
TTCAACGAATTTTTTGTGGGTCTTACTGTTTCCGAGCTATAGGGGGTAAAAGGGGACAAAAATGCAAATTTTCTAAATATGTGGAATCTTTATTTTTCATTGGATTTCGATGGGATTTTTTTCTTTGGATTCCTCTTGAGCTAAGCTTTCAGTGGTATATCAACGGATTTTTTGTAGGTCTTACCGTTTCTGAGCTACAAGGGGTCAAAGGGGCCAAAAATGCAATTTTTCTAAATATGTCAAATCTTTATTTTTCATCGGATTTCAATGGGATTTTTTTCTTTGGATTCCGCTTGATATAATCTTTCAGTAGTATGTCAACAGATTTTTTGTAGCTCTTACTGTTTCGGAGCTACAAGGGGTCAAAGGTGCCAAAATTGCAATTTTTCTAAATATGTCATATCTTTATTTTTCATCAGATTTCGATGGATTTTTTCTTTGAATTTCTATGGATGTAAAGTTTTAGTTGATAGTACATATTTTGCATAGCTCTTACGGTTTTTTATCAGTAAGTAATCAAAAGGGTTTTTTCCCTATTTTGTTTCTAGCTAATAACTGTGTCTAGCTTCTTTTTGTGTCCATCTAATTATTGTGTCAAGCTCTTTACTGTGTCCACATTCACTTTAAACTACTTTTGTTGAAATTTCAGTGGTCGACATGCTGCGGTCGTATCATGCTGCGCTTGGCGTAGCCCTTTATTTTTGTATTTTTACTCTTGTTGTCATAACCTGCATATCAGTTATATTGTAAATTATTTTTGATAAATATTCACCTCGCACATGACTGAAGATGAAACATTTGATTTCCTTGAGGGGGAGGCTTTTTTTCATCATGAAAAGAGAAATAACTTGAGTTTAGGGGCTAATATACAACTGTACCTATTTTTTTAATTAGCTTCACATGATAAAGTTTATTAGATGTTTTCATATCGAGAACAAGTGATTGACATGTACTATTTTAGAACCAAAAACAAAATATGTAAATATTGTTACCTCGAATGCATTTGTATTCATGCATAGGCAAACCCATTTTAAAATGTTGTAAACGCGTCCACGTATATTTGTAAATGAGGTTGTCATTGTGATTTTTTTTTCTCGATTTTTCTTCACCCCAAAATTAAAAAAAGGTAAATGATGAAACATATCATGGTGCAGTAAACAAGAAATAAAGCTACATGTTGATTAAATTTATCCTTTTTAATTGTTTCTTTCTAGTGTCATTAATATCAAAGAGTCCTGTATTGGGAGTTTACAGGCGCTGTATTTTTACGGGTATACCTTGTAGAGCGGCTGCTAAGGTTTGTTTGTTTACAAAAAAAGGTCAGATATGTTATATGAAGTATCTTTTAAATCTTTTCTTATATTTAATGTAAGCTGCAGTCGAACTAAATTATTTTTAGGTCTTATTTCTCCAAAGTCAAAGTTACAGTAGTTACAACAGATTGATATTTCCAAAAACCTATCTATGATGTATCAGATCAAATCCAGACTTACTTATATCAGATACAGTGTACATTACATACATACTGCCTGTAGCTAGATTACCACACGAAGGAAAATAGTATATCAACCAAGACTGCGAGGGTGATTTTCTTTTGTGAGCGTCGTAATCTAGTATTCCATCCGAAATTAAAGGCAGCATGCGTTATATTACTACTGAATTGACTGTATAACTTCTTCAAGTAACGTCAATGACGTCACTGTACAATTTGGGCGGGCGGTATACAGGACAGAAGGGTATACTCAACAGAGGTTAACCAATCAATATTAAGGAAATACATGTGAAATATGGTTTTGTATGTATAACGACAGTGTCTTGTTAATTTCAATTGGGATATCAAGATTGAAGTTTCAGCTCATTGGATCAAAATAGAGATAATATTTATTTCTTTATCTCTATTTTAGAGTTTGTTGCGTGACGGCAAGTCTGCTCTAATGCTTATTTGGGCCTATATCGAGAGAAAAAAATCCTACCAGTTGTAGGGACTGTGATCAAGGTCACTGTGACAGCAGCTAAAAGAACACCCTCTATCAGACCAATGCAAAATTTGTCGACATGCTTACAAATATCTCAAACGGCAATGTACTTATATTGATTCCGAAGTTAAAGATGACGATGGGAAAAGAAATCATATTTACAGAAACTACAATTTACAGTTATTTCGGTATTTTTTATTCAAGATCAAGAAGTTTGAACTTCTAATGTTTAACCCTTTCGTCTTGCATACCCACGTGCTACGTCTTGTAAACCCGAGTGTTATGGAAACAACATTGTGTAAGTTGTAAAAGACATGTGCTCAATCAATCATTATTCTGCATTACAATCGGTTTGACGCGCGATAATATACAGAATGGATTTGTTATCGTGAAGAAGGACCCATCTTTACATCATCGTTAATATTTTTTATGATGCTAATTTTGAATAAAAGAAAATATTTCTTAGATTGCAGATCTTCAAACTACAATTATAGATGGTGGTAGCCAACTCATATTGACAACAGACAATGGTGAACCGTTGAAGTAAGATGCATAACTTATTTCTGGTTTTCTGCAATTATATACTAGTATCTTTAAACAGGTTTTAAAGCAAATATGACTTGGCCTACATAGACGTCTGATAATGTTCTGCGTGTGCTTAAATTTCCAAAATTGAAGGTATCTGGAATGGCGAATGGTCGTAATGCCATTACGTATTAGAAAAGGGATTTTGTAAAGATATGTATCAAGGAAGATGAACATTTGAAAAACTTAAAGTTACCAATACAACTCATAAATGTCTTAACGAGGTTATATCCTCTAGTATCTGCGCAAATACCATTTAACGTCAACATTGATGGAAATATCGATTGAACTGGAATAAATTTTTGAAATGGGGAAACTAATATTGTCTGTTGAACAGTCAATCTCATGTTGGTCTTTTTTTCATGTCATAAATATATTGAATAAACTGTCAAGACTATATGTAATTTTATATGCAAATAATTTTATGTTTTAGATTTCCAAGTGTGTGGTTGCGATTCCATTGTCATTGTCCAGAGTGTAAAAAGGAGCAGCAAGGAGGTTATTTGATAGACCCAGCAGAAATAAATGTAGAAACATCTCTAGAATATGCAGAAGTTATTAATACAGGTAGCTACATTCATTCTAATCATAACTTACTTGTTACTTGTTATGTAGTTTCCTCCTTGCATTTGAACACTGAACATAATGCATATGAAAAGAATATTTACACTCGCGAATATTTATACCATGTTATTATTGTATAGCGGGTTCAACAGTATCGTGGTTTTTTAATTTTACTCAATGATGAAATCATAGCCCCACCCATCGGTCGATCATTTTCAGAAACAAACATTCCCACCATGTGTAATCCAAGCACCTTACATATTTAATTATGTCAAATGTGGTAAGAAGAAACATACTAATTATAGTAGGGTGCCCAAGGTCCAAAAACAGCTTAGTTTTCGAGTTTGGGTTAACGGAATCACATGCGGCTAATTTTTGTTTTAAATGATAGAACAACTATTAAATTTCAAATTTTTAGCTGTCGTAGAAAGTTCCTGTGGTCACGATCTCTCTAATTTCTCCTTTTTAAGGGTACCCTAAAACAGTGCTTGGGATATGGTATCTTTAAAGTTATAGGAAATAGTAGTACTCTCTTATATTCTATAAAAAGTTATTCGGGATAAAGTCAAGACCTGAAATGTCTATTTGAATCATAGAATGCAAGTTATTTTTGACTGTTTTTTTTGTAATTTATCGGTATTAATGTCGGGGTAAATTTGAGTCTAAATTAACGACATTTTCAATGAATGCGAAATAACTATGCTTTATTTCTGAAAAATTCAACCTTTAACGAAAGTACATATACGAATTGTACATTATGCTCCAAAAAGCAGGGATGTAATGTCGTTAAAGAGAAATCAAATTTTAGTCGATGTGAAGACCACGCCAATTGGTCATGTTCTTTTAAGTGTACAACGAAAGATAACTCTAATCATTTCTTGTCAAAATTACTTGACAAGCCCAAGTCTAGTTAAATTGAGGTAATCTAGTGACAATTTTACGTTGCTTGTGTTTTGATTTTCCAAGCACATGTGTTTGTTTTCACGTTTAAAATCACTTTTCCATTCACGTTTAAAATCACTTTTCCATTTCATTTCAGATTAAATTTTAGGGTTTTGTTTCAGCAAGAACGGTCTTGTTAAGATTTATGTCCGTGTATGTTTTTTGGGGAAAATTGACTTATTTATACCAATAACAAAAGTACGATTTAGTTCGATTAAACTTAGTTATTTTTAAGTGGTTCGTTTAAAAAATAAATTCAAGCTTTCCTTTAAAGAATAATCCTATAAAAGTCAGAAATGCGCAGTACTTTATATTCGAAAGAACCCCTCATATCACGTAGGTGCAAATATTCAAAATGACGGGCCTATAAAACAAAATGCCAACTTTGAAACTTGTTGAATAAAGAAAACAGACAAATCATAATAAAAAGTTAAACTAAAGAATTACCCAAATAAAATTTACAACAATATTCGAATTTCGATGCAGTTTTATCTGTGAGATGAAGCTCACTTTAAAATGCATCGAAATTTTCAAAATTTGAGGAGCTGACCTTTGAACCCATCTAAAATAAAAAGGTGACCAAATTTAATCTCTATGACATGTCATTTCGATGCGCCATGGTATCCTCTTTCCAAACATGTATAATACAGGTGTGTGTTATTCCGTAAACCCAAAATCGGAAAAATCGTCTCTTGGGCATCCTACTATTATATTTAGTTGCCTTTTTATCATTTTTGATAATTCATTGCAACACCCTCTTGTCAAAAATATATAAAAAGGAACTGAATTTAATTGATTTTCAGGGCTCGAAGTTGGGGATTTTCCTACCTGATGTTTAAGGTTAACATGGTCACGTGACCTGCAAATGTCGAACTAGTACTACAAAAATGTGGGTACGTTATTTTCGGTAAGCTGTGTCGATTTGGCGATTGTTTTGCTGAGCATTTACGTTCTGTTAATTTGATTTCCTTGTGAGCAATTATTTCACCTAGCTTTTTCATCGACCATTGTCCGTCCGTCGTAAACGTCTCATTCAAAGAACTTCTTATAGAGAATGGATTACATCCAAAATGCATGGCATAAAAAATAACATTTGTAAGGTGCGCACCAACTGTTGTTTCATTGGTGCCGATCCGTCATCCAACATGGTAACCAGCGGTGGACTTCATTTTAACCTTGGGCCCATGGGAAAATGCATACAAAAAACTTCTTCTACAGAACTGCTCAATAGATTGGAAACAAACCTTGACATGAACGATATTTATGAGATGCTGTCTAAGTGTAGTTACTTTGGTGCCGATTTGTCATCCAACATGGCTACCAGCGAGGAACTTCATTTCAACATTGGATCCTATTGGAAATGCGTGCAAAGATCTTTTAGGGAACCGCTAAGTGAATTCAAACCAAACATGGTATGAATGATGCTTGTGACCAAGTGTTTTTATTTTGGTGCTGATCCGTCATCCAACACTGCCCCAAGCGGTGAACTAAATTAAACATTGGGCCCTACCGGAAATGCATACAAATATGTTTAGAGAACCGCTGATTGGATTTAACCAAACATGTCATGAATGTGAGGTGCTGGCCAGGTTTTGTTTTTGTTTTTTTTGTGCCTGTCTTATATCCAACAACATCTGCACCTTATCCAAATTGGTTATAAATGGGGAACACAGTTTAAAATTAGAGTAAATTAAAAAATCTTCTCCTTTGAAACCCTTTGAAAAGTTGGAAATAAATTTTGGCACAATACTTAATTCTCTTTCAAATTGTGTCCTGCAGATTCATCCCTTCCCCAAGAAAGGAATCAATTGGGAAAAATTGAAGTTTGACCCTATAACATAAAGGTTTGTTTACATAGTTTAAAAATGAGACCCTTTAACATAGATAATATGCATTTGCCATGGTCCAGGTAAGCGATACAGGCCCTTGAGAGCATCTTGTTGTTTTCCTGGCCACAGCCAACAGAATTTACAGGTAGTCTTTTTGATTCAAGTGGAGGGAGGTAGTGGCTGCCGATGTTTTTTTTTAATAGCGTGTCATTCATCAGTACGTCCTAGAAGGAGAAATAACGAAACACGGAATAACTGTAATTATTTTCTGCATATGGCTATTTCGACAACTTTTGTCTCTTCAATGCAGATCAAATCAAAACATTTGGAAATCCATTAACCGAAATATGTGTGAAAGCTGATACAGGACAAATTACCAGTATCATCTTAATAGAAAAGCCAAAATTAGCAGAGGGAACAGCTATGAAAGAGCGAGATACCTCTTGGTTTTAATCAGAATTTCTTAAATTTTGATTTTGCAAGTCTCCAACATTGTCCAAGTAAAATCGTATTTCAGGCCGGCACCGAAGTACTGGCTACTAACTGGGTGAATACTTTCATGACTAACATTCCAAGAGCAGAGGTATCGGTCAAGTAGTATAAGTTACTGTGAATTTAGTTTCCCAATATGGTCATTTTGGCAAGTTATGTCTCCTCAATGAAGATCGAATGAAAACATTTGGAAATCCAAAACTTTTTTAATTTTAGCTGTGGGACGACTTTTGACACGTGTCCTTGTCCAAGGTGTTTACCTGTTTTCTTGTTTCATTCCGAAAACTTGGGCCTCTTCCAATATATAATATATGCTTTATTGGCACTGTATTTCTATTCTTATTTATTGTTTCCCATATCCGACAGCTACATAAACCTACTGACTAACTTTCAATGTTAATGCCTTAAACAAAGTAAAAGTTTCTGTTTATATCTAAAAGTAGTATTATCTTCCAGAAATGGCTTAAATGGGCTAACCGTGTTGTTTACAAACATACAACGCTTATTTGAATAGATCTGTGTATATCATTTGTGAATTTTGACGATGCTAGTTTTTTTTATGGAATCCTTTTATAATTTTTACAGAACAAATGGTAAAGATCAAATGGACAGACCATGAAGGACAAATACCTATATCATATCTTTTGAAATATAATTTAGCACAACATGAAACAGGGGAAAGACATTCCTGGATTCAAGAACAGGTAAAAACTATAGTATTTTTAGAGTTGAGAAATATCTTACATTTTTGAAATTAAGTAAAAAAAATGTTTTGAAACAGAAGTTGCTAAGAAGATTTTCTTTCATGGTTTATATTTGTTTCCTGACTTTTTTCATGTTTATATTTTGTCACCTGACCCTTTTTTAGCTCGCCGGGACGAATGTCCGGAGAGCTATTGTCATACCCCCGGTGTCGGCATCGTCGGCGTCAGCAAAACTTTAACCTGTCTTGTGGAATTGAGACCTGAATAGATAGGATGTTGATATTTGGTTTGTGATTCCTTGTGATAAGAGCTTTCTTCTGGCACTATACTTGTAGACATTTTGACCTTGACCTTGCGCTTAGGGCAAATTTAAAAAAAAACTTTAACCTTGCCTCTAGAAGGTAGGCTTTTTGTTGTAGGGTGTTCATATTTGGTATTTAACTTCCTTATGATGAGAGCTTGCTTCTGGTTCCAGACTTGTAGACATTTTGACCTTGACCTTGCCCTTAGGGCAATTTTCAAAAAACTTTAACCTTGCCTATAGAAGGTAGGCTTTTAGTGGTAGGGTGTTCATATTTGATATGTAACTTCCTTATGATGAGAGCTTTCTTCTGGTACCATACTTGTAGACATTTTGACCTTGACCTTGCCCTAAGGGCAATTTTTAAAAAACTTTAACCTTGCCTATAGAAGGAAGGCTTTTAGCGGTAGGGTGTTTATATTTTGTATGTAACTTCCTTATGATGAGTGCTTTCTAATGGTGCCATATTTGTAGACATTTTGACCTTGACCTTGCCCTGAGGGCAATTTTTTAAAAAAAAGTTTAACCTTGCCTCTAAAAGGTAGGCTTTTAGTTTTAGGGTGTTCATATTTGGTATGTGACTTCCTTATGATGAGAGCTTTCTTCTGGTACTATTCTTGTAGACATTTTGACCTTGACCTTGCCCTGAGGACAATTTGTAAAAACTTTTAACCTTGTCTCTAGAAGGTAGGACTTTAGTGGTAGGGTGTTTATATTTTGTATGTAACTTCCTTATGATGAGAGCTTTCTTGTGGTACCATATTTGTAGACATTTTGACCTTGATATAGATCTTGCCCTGAGGGCAATTTTTTTAAAACTTTAACTTTGCTTCTAGAATTAAGTTGTTTAGTGGTAGGGTTTTCATATTTGGTATGTGATGTTCTTTTGATGAGAGCTTTCTAATGGAACCATATTTGTAGACATTTTGACCTTGACCTTGCCCTGAGGTAAATTTTTTAAAAACTTTAACTTTGCTTCTAGAATTAAGTTGTTTAGTTATAGGGTGTTTATATTTGATATTTGACTTTCTTGTGAAAAAGGTTTCTATTACTATCGAATTTATTGTGCATTGAGGTTACTGGAATCTCCGGCGAGCTATGTTGTCTTCTGACAACTCTTGTTATGGTTTATATTTTGTTTCCTGACTTTGTATTACTGACAATTTGTGTGATTTGTTTTAAGTTATATTAAGAAAATTCTTGATATGGAATTCATCAATAGTCTTGCATTGCAAAAATATTTCACTTCAATCTACAAATAAGGTAGCAATTTTGAGATTGCTGTTGATGGGGTAGGATTTTATTTGAAAGAAAATCCGTTTGTATACAAATTGGGAGATATAAACGCATTTTATCAATATAAAAGGAAGTGTATGTCACCAAAAAAGACAACTGTACTATTTCAGTAAATCAAAAAAGTTTAAAAAAAGATACTAAAAGAGTAGATACATGTATCAGAAAAATAAATGCATATACCAGGACACTAATTAGCTGAAATTCTAATTTTGCTTGAATTACACCTCTTTACATATAATCAGTTGTAATTGTTTTTTTTCTTCATTTTAGTCGTTACCTGAAATGGATTATAAAGAAGTTCAAGAAAGCAAGGCTGGTGTTTTAAAGTAAGTGAAACTACATTCTGTCTTGAATCATGTTTTCTTCAGATACTTATTATTCTTATTTACAAATGGACAACTTTTGAATGGCGAAAGTCACTTTAAGTCGTGTGCATTTGATATGAAAAAATCAAATCAAGCTGAGTGAATGGTACAGTATCTAATATGCATGCAATTGCTTTACTATTGTGGTCTAATAAAACATTTATCACTGGGTCAAGATTTGGATCATTTAAATCACCAGCAAAGATAACCGTGGTTCTTATTTTATGGCGTGAATGTAGTAAGAATGTGCATCTATGTTTTTACCTGGATGAACATTTCCAACCTTTGTACCTGATATTTTATATTTTCCATTGGATGCATTTCAGACCACACTATTAGTCATAGCATAAATTGATATTTGAGATTTGTAGTTAATGAGAATTAGAACCTGTTGCTTGATATGAATAAATTATAACACTTTCTCAATTTTCTGTTTGTTGTAATGATTTTCAAGGATGTATCCGGAATTTCAGATAGTAGAAACCGAGTCTTCAAACACTTTCACCCATGTGGAGTAATTTATGCATTATTCGAGACTTTCTTAAGGAAACTTTGGCAAAGATAATCATTAAAATTCTGTATTGTACAATTATCTTGTAGCACTATTCCATGTTACTGTATATACTGTATCTAGAAGCTGTAGTCTTAGTTCAATTTTAATTTTTGTAGGTGGATGACTGAAATTAATGATAAAGGGATGTGTTTGTTAAAAAATGTTCCGACAACCAAAAACTATGTAAGACAGGTATGTACGCTTGCATATATAGATTGAATGGATTAACAGGAAATCCTTCAATGGCTGAAAAACACATTCACATGCCAAATTTATGTATCAAGAAGCTGCAAAAAAACCCCCCCAAAACAAGAAAAAAAGACAAAAAATGAACATACTGTGAAAGTACTATTGTTTGTGGGGTTCCAGTTTTCGTGGATTTCGTGGTTTGCTTAAACCACGAAATTAAGTTCCCAACGAAATGCTTTTTTTCCATAGAGTTTTAATATAGGGAATTTGAAACCGCGAATTTAAGTACCCACGAAATAGTAATATTTATGAAAACCACGAAAATTGATGTCCACGAATAAAAGTACTGCCACAGTAATCAATGATAGGAACTCGGGACAGCCGGACTTAAGCGATTAAGTTAGAGATGTGCGAAGGTGGAAGTGATTTCCTGTATCGAATCACAAAATTCCACGTTGTTGTTACTAGACATCCATGGCAAACTATTTGTAGTGTCCCTTATGATTAAAAAAAAATTAAATTCATAGATTACTTATGTAATAATAAGTTTGCGAATTCTAACATGGTACTCGGATCACTCGATGTATTGGCAAAAGATTTCGAGTGTTTCCGAGATTAAACATCTAAATAGGATGGTAACTCCTTTGAAACATACAAATTATGTCATGCGTTCAGGATTACGAAAAGAGATAATACTACCAGCAACGTCATACCCCGATGAATACATATGCAGAATATTCTTTAAATTTTGGTTATCAAAGACAAAGAAAAATCCTTCATATGGAGAAATTATGATCATTTCAAATGCATATTCATAGTTTTTAAAAATAGTAATGGTGGATTACATGATAGCCCGCCACGTTTCACAAAATTAAAAGGGGCATAACTCCACAACGATGTGTACCGCTGAACCCAAAATTATACTTTGCCTGTGTTTTGTGGTAAACAATTTACATACCATGTTTGAAGACAGTATGTTATTTCATTCACAAGTTATGAGTACAAAACCCTAAAATTTGCAAAATTTCAACGTTTCAAAGGGCATAACTCCAGAACCCTTTGGAACTCGGAACCCAAAATCGAACTTGACCTGAGTTTTGTGGTAAACAATTTACATACCAAGTTTGAAGACCTTGTGTTATTTCGTTCACAAGTTATTAGTCGGAAACCTTCGGGTGACGGACGGACGGACGGACGGACAGACGGACGGACGGACGGACACACGACTGAGGGTATCACATAATACCTCGCCTCTTCGTGTGGCGGGATATAAAAATTAAGTGACTTATCAGTATTCTCACAAATGCCGACTTCGTCAAATAGTTTTTATTGCTAAAACACGGATATTTGGTCTCACCCGTTATTGAATTCCTTTTTAAAATCACTGCCTTATTAGCTTACCGGGACGCATGTCCGGAGAGCTATTGTCATTCCCCCGGTGTCGGCGGCGGCGTCCGCGTCGTCAGCAAAAACTTTAACATTGTTTGTGGAATGGAGAACTTTAGAGATGTTATGTTGATATTTACTATGGGGCTTCCTCGCGATGACAGTTTTCTTGTTGTACCATTTTGGTGGACATTATGACCTTTATCTTGCCCTTAGGGCAAGTTTTAAAAAACCGTAACCTTGCCTCTAGAAGGCAGTCTTTTAGTGTAAGGGTGTTCATATTTGGCATGTGACTTCCGGATGCTGAGAACTGTTTAATGGTGCCGTATTTGTAGACATTTTGACTTTGACCATTCCCTGGGGGCAATTTTTGAAAAACTTTAACCTTGCCTCTAGAAGGTAGGCTTTTAGTGGTAGGATGTTCATATTTGGTATGTGACTCCTTACAATGTGAGCTTTCTAGTGGTACCGTATTTGTAGACATTTTGACCTTGACCTTTCTCTGAGGGTATTGTTTGAAATTTTAACCTTGCTTCTAGAAGGTAGGCTTTTAGTGGTAGGATGTTCATATTTGGTATGTGACTCTTTACAATGTGAGCTTTCTAGTGGTACCGTATTTGTAGACATTTTGACCTTGACTTTTTTCTGAGGGCATTGTTTGAAAAACTTTAACCTTGCCTCTAGAAGGTAGGCTTTTAGTCGTAGGTTGTTCATATTTGGTATGTGACTTTTTTATGATGATAGTATCTAATGGTGCGATATTTGTAGACATTTTGACCTTGACCTTGCCCTGAGGGCATTTTTTTTAAAACTTTAACCTGAATTATAGAATTAAGTTGTTAAGTGGTAGGGTTTTCATATTTGGTATGTGACTTTCTTGTGATGAGATCTTTCTGATGGTGCCACATTTGTAGACATTATGACCTTGACCTTGCCTTGAGAGCAATTTTTTGAAAACTTTAACAGTATTTATAGAATGTTGATATCTAGTGGTGAGGTGTTCAATGTTGATATATGACTTCTTTATGATGATAGCTGTCCGATGGCACCATATTTTTAGACATTTTGACATTGACCTTGCCCTAAGGCAATTTACAAAAAAAATAATAACTTTGTTTCTAGAATGTACAGATTAAGTGGTAAGGTGTTCTATTTTTGTATTTGACTTCCTTATAATTATAGCTTTCTGGTGGCACCATGTTTTTGTTTAGACATTTTGACCTTGACCTTGCCCAAAGGACAGTTTAAAAAAAAATTAACCTTGCTTCTAGATGTTAGTTGCTTAGTGATAGGGTGTTTATATTTTATTTGTGACTTCCCTATGGTGAGAGCTTTCTGGAAATACCATAGTTGTAGACATTTTAGCGTTGAAAATGCCCTGAGGGCAATTTAAAAAAAAACAAAAAACACTTGAACGCTGTTTATACAAGTTATTCGTTTAGTGATAGGGAGTTCCTGTCCGACATGTGGCTTTTTTATATCGCATTTTAAAGTATTTTTCACATTACAATTATATTTATGTATAACTTTCAAATTTATTGTGCATTGCGGTTACCCTAGTCCCCGGCGAGCTATGTTGTCTTCTGACAACTCTTATGACGTTTTCCAATGTCAAAACAAAACGATCGCGAATTTGTAAAGAATACACTGGTTTTATAAATTGATACATCTTCAAATTGGTGCATATTTAGCTTCCTTGGGAACTTCGAGATTACAAAGTACAAGGTTTGTTGCAGCATTTTCTTTGGCATTCAAAGTTTTGTTGTCTTACAATGTATCTTGTTTTTTTGTAGTGACTTTGTACTCAAACTTTCGCAGTGAAGCTGTGGAAGTTGACGTTTTCAGCCTTTTCGACAAAATATTTATGGAGGAATGTTAGAGGACTCGCGCTTCGGATTTTCATATGGCCTTGGAACTTCGGAATTGTTTCCTACGTCTCTGACATGATTCGTTTGACAGCATATCAAATATCCTATTGAAGGTTAATCTTGTATTTGATCTGCAACGCGGTTTTAAATAAGAATAGCTATTTTTATACGACCGCAAAAAATTGCGGTCGTATTATGGTTTGGCCCAGTCGTTGTCGGCGTCGGCGTCCGCGTCGGCGTCTGTGGACGGAATAAATGTGGTTCTAGTGGACAGATCATTTCCAAATCTTAGAATGAGGTTTCTTGGCACAAGCTTTTACCCGGGTTTAAATTTCGGGTTTTTGGCCCCACCCGTTTTAGAAAAAGGGGCCAAAAAGGGGTAAAATTGGGTAATTTTGTGTCTGTGGACCGCCAACTTGGTTTCTAGTGAACGGATCGTTTATAAATTTTAGTATGATGTTTTTGGCACATGCCTAAGCCCTGCTTCTAATTTCATGTTCCTGGCCCCGCCCGTTTAAGAAAAAAGGGCCAAAAAGGATTAAGTCGGGTGTTTCAACATATTTGACTGTAGAATCTTTATCATTTATCGGATGTTGATGGGGTTTCTTTCAGTGTGCTCCTTAGCAAATTTCCAATCTTTGATATTTCAACGGATTTCACGTGGCATGTACCGTTCATGAGATAAATGGGCCCAAAAGGGGGAAATTTCGAAAATTTTAATTTTTCATAACAAGTCCAAATGGGTGTCTTATGAAAAATTAATATAGTGCTGCACCATCAGATTTTTGATAATTGTTTTTTTTTTGAACTCCGAGGGGCCAATAGGGCCAAAATTCCAAACATGCAGAAAACCTAAAATGATTATTTTTCAATGTATTTACATGTTTTTTGTCTGTGGCTCCCTCTAGCTGTTAGCTTTCAGAGGTAAGTCAATTGATTTGGCATAGCTCTTTTTTATTTCCAAGCTATAAGGGGTCAAAGGGGCCAAAATAGCAAATTTTTGAAATATGTGAAATGTTTATTTTTCATCAGAGTTTGATGGGATTTTTTTCTTTGGATTTCTTTTGATGTAAGCTTTCAGTTGATAGTCAACAGATTTTGCGTAGCTCTTACCGTTTTTTGATCCATAAGTGATCAAAAGAGTTGATTTTCTCCCCAGTTTGTGTCCAACTAATTACTATGTCAAGCTCCTTTTTGTGTCCATCTAATAATTGTGTCAAGCTCTAATTTACTGTGTCCACATTCACTTTAAACTACACTTGTTCAAATTTCAGTGGTCGACATGCTGCGGTCTTATCATGCCGCGCTCGGCGTAGCCCTTTATTCAAAATTTGCTTATAAAATACAATGTAATTCCGGTACCTGTATTTGCTCCACAATTAAATATGCAAATGAGCAAAAAATGCATAGATTTCTCCTTATGTTATGTTTTAAGTGATCGAAATCAAGACAGATTGTTTCGTTAGGAATTAATATGGTAAAAAATGTTATCAAAACGGAGAGTTTTGATTCTGATAAACAAGCACAAAAAGTCTAATTTGTTGATTTTTTTTATTATTTGAATAATATTTGAGATATCAGTTACACTGGAACAAGTAATAATTGTGACGTAATTTGAAGAATTTTCATCTTCGCTAGAAAGGAGGATTTAATAACACTATAGTCCGGAGTTTTGAGTTTATGGTCTTCCAAACGTTTAGATTTTATCTGCACTGACGAGACATAAGTTGTCGAAATTCGCATATGCAGAAAGTAAATTCACAGTAACTTCGATATTTAGTTATTTATTATAGTCCGGATGCAGCCTTGCATCATGCTATTAATAAGCTCCAAAACATTGATTGCTTTGCCTACAAAAAGCACGACGCCATGTTAATTTAACTTGAGTTTGATATACAATGTTCGTACATACGGTTGCCTTTTTATTAATTCAACGCATGCATATGCTTGCATGAGGAAGTTGGTTATATCTGATTCCCGGAAATACCCATTTGTATTTATTTTCGTGTTAGTCGAAGTTATGCAAGTCCCACGGAAAGGGCAGCTATCTTAAACAGATATCGAAACAAATATATGTTTTTTCTGTTTGAAAATTCATCATAAACGTAAGAAATATGTCAGTTAATTTTTTGTTTTATCATTTTCTTTCAGAAAATGTATTTACCCTAGAAAATCAATATCACGTGCACAAATATTGTTGTTATGTGTAATTACTTTGCTTAAACGAAGAGGGCAGATGTTAAAGCTTGTTCCCGAATCCTTATTTATTGTTTTTCGAACCTAGATTATATAGTGCTAATGTATGAAATCAACTACCGAAGTATACATAAACTTGGTGAACGAAGTTTTTATATCATATTACAGTGTATTTTCAACATTAATACATACTTATCTGTGGTAATTGAGATGGTTGGTTTGGGATGATAAGGGTTCATTGATACCTACATGTACAATGTATATGTAGTCAAATAAGTAACTTTGACCTATATGTTATACTTGAATGACTATTTGTTATATTTCTGTGAATTTTTCACAATTATGGGCTTAGAATATTTCAGAAGAACTTTTCATATAAATATAATTGAGTCATAGAAAAATAAATGGGTAGTCTTAATATCAGTATTTTGAATAATAAGTGTGAAGTCTTTAAATTTTAGCTTGTCGCAACATAGTGACCCGAGAGGGGCTTAAATTGGGGAAAAATTATCTAATTTGATTATAAGTACATGTAGTTGGAATTTCAGTATAAACCTAGGGCTAGCAACAGTTTGTGAGGTTTTTTTTCTATAAATGGATCATGGGAAGTCCTTTTTGGTTGGGGTTTCAAAATTAGTGTCGGGTGGGATCTACGGGGAAAAACATACTGGTGTTATATACTTTTTTACAATGTTTGTATATGTATATACATTAAACATGATAACAGGAATTAACATACATATTACATGTCTATTCAATATTAAGCTATGGTATTGTGCTGTTACATCCTATATGTATTCTGACACACGATTAATTATCTTAGTAATAATTGAAATAAATGACATCACTTAAAATTGGTTCTGTCAACTGCAGAGGACTTTAAAACGATCTGAAACGCAAAGACTTTTTTCATAGGTATCGTAAGAAATATGATATTATTATGATGATTGACACACATTGTAAAAAAGAAAACGAGAAGCAATGGCTAAATGAATGGGGGTATAAAGCATGGTTTTCTTCTCATACCAGCCACTCTAGAGGTGTTGCAATTTTATTTAACAATACTTTTAAATACACAATACATAAAGAAGTAAAAGATAATAATGGAAATTACATTATATTAGACGTTACCATTCAGGACTATCGAATGTCACTTGTGGCCCTTTATGGACCAAATGAAGATGTACCAATATTTTTTGATAATATAAAAAATCTGTTAAGTGATCTGACAAATTCATCTATAATTATAGGGGGTGACTGGAATGTTGTTCAAGACTTTGAACTAGATACTATAAATTATAATACAAAAAATAATGTAAAGTCACATGAAAAATTACAAGATATCAAAAACCATATGGATTTGGTTGATGTTTGGCGAGCGAAAAATCCACACAGAAGAAGATTTACATGGCATGGCCCAAATTTGAAACAAAGTCGTTTGGACTATTTTCTGATTTCCACAGATTTTGACTCTTTTATCAAAGAGGCTGATATAGACGTAAGTTACAGGTCCGATCACTCTCCTGTGTATCTCACTTTACAATTTTATAACCAAACAAGGGGTAGGGGGACCTGGAAATTTAATAATAGTTTATTGCATGATACAGACTTTGTGAAAGAAATCAAAAACTGTATCAAAGATACTATTCACCAATACACTGTTGATGGGTCAGAGGAGATGGAGATGTCACTTAATCCACATTTATTCTGGGAATTGTTAAAATGCATGATTCGTGGGAAAGTTATTTCCTATTCTTCCTATTTAAAAAAGAAAGAGAGCACTATTGAGAAGGATTTAGAAGAAACGCTTAATAACCTTCATATGGATTTTGAGAAATGTCCAACTGAAAACTTAAAAAAAGAAATCAATGAAATTGAACAGCAATTAATTGCTCACCGGGAAAAGAAGGTTACAGGTATTATGGCTCNGCAAAAAAAATTTTATGAAAAACTATATTCCTCTGCAAACCCACTATCGAACCAAGATCATGACAATTTATTTTTTGACCCACATAACCCATATATAAACAAATTATCAGAGGAAAAAAAAACTTCTGATGGAGGGAGAACTGACAAAAACTGAGTGCCTCTTTTCTTGGGAAATCTCCTGGTTTAGATGGATTTACTACTGAATTCTACAAATTTTTCTGGGCAGATCTTGGGGACTTCATTGTTAAATCACTGTACTGTTAGATTTTGAAAAGGCATTTGATTCTCTTGAATGGTCATTTATGAATAAAACGCTTGAATTTTTTGGCTTTGGTCCAGTTTTCTGTAACTGGATTAAGACAATGTATTCAGGTGCTCAAAGTAGCATTATTAATAATGGACACTGCTCTGAATTTTTTGATATTAAAAGAGGTGTGCGTCAAGGGGACCCATTGTCCCCTTATTTATTTATTTTGTCCTTAGAACTTATGAGTGCTGCTTTGAAGAATAACCCAAATATAAATGGTATTAAAATTGATGAATCAGAATATCTTCTCAGTCAGAATATCTTCTCAGTCAATATGCTGATGATTCATCTCTTATTCTTGATGATGATGAAGTGTCACTAAAAGAATCATTGATTGTGTTAGAAAAGTTCTCTGAGTGTGCTGGTTTGAAAGCAAATCTTGACAAAACTGAAGCCATATGGATTGGCTCAAGGACTCACTCTGTAAACAAAATGGTACCAGAAAAGAATCTATATTGGAACCAAACTGGAAAATTTAAGCTTTTCGGTATAAAATTTGATTTGTTTAAGGAAGATAAAACATTATTGAACTTTGAGGAAAAATCAGAAAAAATAAATTCTTTATTGAATTCATGGTTGTATAGAGACCTTACATATATTGTTAAAATTACAGTGATAAAGTCATTAGCTCTGCCGATCCTTATACAATCACTAACAGTATTGCCTAATCCACCAAAAAGTATTATCACTAAATTACAAAACATATTTTTTCATTTTTTATGGGATGGTAAACCAGATAAAATAAAAAGTGTAATAATAGGTCAATATGAAATGGGTGGACTTAAAATGCCCCACATAGAATCTTTTTGCAGGACCTTAAAAATGTCATGGATTCATAAACTTTTAGATCCCCTTAACATGTCACCTTGGAAAACTCTTTTGATAGACCAGTATAATAAATATGGTGGGGATAAAATTTGGTTGATGCCACCAAGTGGTATGAAATATGTTTCAAAAAATTTTAATAAATTCTGGAGTGATATATTTAATAACTGGAGTTTACTCTGTCAAAATTCTCAGGAGAGTGCAGAGAGTATACTTAGTCAATCCATATGGTTTAACGAATCTTCAAAAATCAATAATAGTGTTGTGTTTTTCAAAAAATGGGTTAATGCAGGAATATTTTTTATAAATGACCTACTGAATGATAGTAATGAGTTTATGTCATTTGAAGAATTAAGATTGTCATATGACATGGCAGTAAATTTTCTCCAGTATCATTCAGTCCTTCACATGATTCCTAAAAGATGGAAAGATATGTTAAGTAATGCAGCAAAACTAAATGAAATAACTTCAGAATATTTTTTACTAATAAAACACAATGGAAAATCTTGTCAAGCATTTTACAAAACATTTTTGACTTTGTATTCAGAATCACCAATAAAACAACAAAATAAATGGAGTGATGAACTGAATTATGAAGTTGATAATTGGGATTCAATTTATCTTAGATCTTTTTCAATAACAAGAAACAATAAACTTATTAATTTTCAGTATAAGATAACACATCGGACTTTGAGTACAAATTCCAAACTTTTAAAATTTGGTCTTGCAGAGTCTCATCTATGTAATTTTTGTATGGAGACAAAGGAGAGCATACTGAATTTATTTTATGAATGTTATATTGTCAGAAATTTTTGGTTTGAATTATTTGAATTGCTCAAAAGCAAATGCAATATTTATATCATATTAAATGCAAAAGATATTATCTTTGGTTCTGAAAAATATGATATTTCTATTAACTTGTTACTGCTTCTGGGAAAATATTACATAGACTCATGTCGTTATAGTAGCTCATTACCTAACTTATGTGGGTTTTTTCAATTAATACAAAATATGTACAAAATTGAAATGTTGTCAGTCGTTTGGTATAAGTCCCCTGCAGTTGGACATTCTATAGAGAGGAAATGGCAAACTCTGAAAATTTTATTCGAATGACACAGTGTGAGTATATGTGTAAGTGAGAATGTGAGTGCCAGGATAGAGTCAGTAGGTAATAATTTAAATTATGTTGCTGTGCACATGCAGTTGATGGACAGTGACTTAGTGTCATGTACACAGCATTTATGTAATAAACTGTAAATGTAAAGTATTACCAGGGGTGAGTGTTTAGCAGGTTCATTTTTGTGTGTGTGTGTGTGTGTGTGTGTGTGTGT
>MJUU01024469.1:68793-81934 GCA_002080025.1 Modiolus philippinarum
TTGTATATATGGACGTAAAGTTTTAAACATTAGGTTTTTTCCATCTGTAAATGACCCTTGTTGAGGTAAGACAACTTAATCAAGATGAACTTACTGCAGTCTCATGAGATAATGACGATAAGTTTTTTTTACCGCCCAATGTTTACTTAAATAACAAGAAATGTCACAAATCGCCTGACGGCTAGCATATTCGAAGAGCAGAGACATTCTTCAAGGTTACGGAATGTTAATGGAAGAAAATGAAATTAACATTCGTTCAAAAGTCGCGAGATCTTTCGCTCTTGTTAAAATTTTCTGGTGTTATTTCTCTAATTTTGTATGGCTATACTTTAGAAATGCAAACAAAAAAAAGACATGAAAGATTGAAGGATCTTGCATAAGGTCGGATTAAAGATAGGGATATCTCCATGGGTGTTTGAAATTTCATCCTTTCTCGAGTTGAGCGTAGCGAAACGAGATTAAAAGACGTATAATTTCTATACGAGTGGAAGATATCCCGATCTTTAATTATGATCGAATGCAAGTGCATGTTTCTTCCGTAAAAACGAGAAAGAATCGCATGTAAACCTATACCGTGTGAACAAAGTCGTCGCCATTTGAGTGTACACTACATTGTGACGTCAGATGTTTTATGACGTTTAGTCATGGTAACGACTGCTTTATCACAAAAATGGACAATCATGATTGGTCATTTACCTATGTAAGATGAGGTCGCGTGCATCGATCTTACACGATTTTTTTTGTTGATTTAAACATATTTATTTGCTAAAGAATAAGCAATGGGATTGGACAAAAGTTTTAACAACATTATAAAAGGCCTCTCCCAATACAAGAATATGTTTAAGTATACAAATATAAATGACGGCATTACAATTATATAATAAATATAATACAAACATGAAAGATGTCTGAATAGTAAAAAAATAATAGTCTAAAGAGAAACATATATAACATATTGACTGGAGTGAGTTTTAAATTCATTAAATCAGTGTTGATCAAAACGTTTTGTACGATTAATAAAGTTTTGTACACAAGAAAATATATAAATAGTTTGGTCATTCGAAAGGTTTTCATCACCAGCCAATAGAAATTCAATACTTATAGTAAAATTATTTAGAGCGGCAAAGAGATTGTCTCTGCACTCGGTGAATAAATTACATTCCATAAAGAAATGAATGCAATCTTCAAAAGGATGCCCGCAATCACACGATGGGTTGTTAACTATGTTTTTACGATAAAGATCCGCCTTTAAAGAACTGCACATGTGTCATAATCTGGTATGAAGGATATTTAATTTTCTATCTCCAAATTTGAAATAATCAGGTGGTTTTGATAATTTCGGTTTTACTATTCTTTTAAAGATATTAAGATTTCTAGAATTTTGTATTTCAGAACTAGAATAAAAGAATGATTTCTCTGAATTTGAAATTCTTAATTGAGGAACAACAAAGTCATTGCTTTGGCGTAGATTATAATTCAACGCGTTGTTCAACATCAGAGTCATCAAATCCGTCAAATAATTAGGCGCAAGACTATTATTTATTGTGTAAAATATGTTTAAGCGTTTCATCCGTCTTCTAATTTCTAATGTCTCCCATCCCGTTTCATAGTATATGGACGCCCGACTGGCATATATTGGTAGACCGGTTACAATTCGCCCAGCTTCTAGTTGGAGCTTCTCTAAACTATCAACATCTTGTTGGCTACACCCATCCCAAACTTCTGAAGCATTTTCCATAATGGGGCGAATAAAGGATATACAAATTCGATCGAAATAATTTCTATTTAGAATATATTTAAGTTTCCTAAAAACTGCCATTTTTTTACCCATAGATTGAATAATATTTAATATGTGCGAGTGGAATTTCCCATTACTATCAAACGTAATACCCAAATGTTTATGCGATGATACAAATTTTACCGTTTGATTTTGAAATAATAAATTAATGTCTTGTGGTATATCTCGATTCGTAATTAAAAGCGCTTTTTTTTCTGAGGGTTGAAATTTATAAGCCATGACTGAGACCATTCCGAAATTTTCTCAAGATCAATATTCATTAAATCTTCGATAGTATGGGGGTGTTGGGAAGCATATGACAATGAAGTATCATCCGCAAAGAGTCTAGCGAAACTTAACAAATCATCAGCAATATCATTAACATATATCAGAAAAAAAGAGGGCCAAGAACAGACCCTTGAGGTACACCTGCGTTCGTTTCTTTTAGAGACGATTTTGAATTGCAAACAAACACACGTTGATTTCTACCAGATAGATAACTTTCAAACCATTTATAAAGATCACCAGTAATACCATATGCATTTCGTTTAGTTAAGAGGCCAGTGTGCCAAACACGATCAAACGCTTTTGAGACGTCGCAAAAGATCAGACACGACATTTTCTTTTCTTCCAGTGACATAATAATTCTATGATATATTTCTATTAGCTGGTGAACAGTAGAATGACCAGGAATAAAACCAGATCTTACACGATTCGCCACCATTTACGGAAGAAATACCGACCTTTTGTCTGCTAAAATGAAAGAACTTATTCAGCATATATTTATAATAAGATACGTTACTTTATACGAAAGTGAGTTAAAAATGTAAACTTAATACTATTGCTGAATAACTCATCACGCTTCAAAATATAAAGTAACAATTGAAATTTACAGTTAAAATGCTTTAAATTTAATCCAAAGGCAATCGTGTGATAACAGCTAAAATTATTTGTTAGATTAGCTCGCCGGTGGTATCATTCAATGTAAGATCAGAAAAATTGAACGGTAGGGCTTTTCGACATCTCGATTGGGTCAAATTCTTTTTTATCTTGGGGAGTTAATATCCACAAAAAATGGAGGGAATGTTACTTCTTAGCAGAAGATTCCAACATGACACGTGTAGTTTTATAAACTTTTCTTATTGAAATAAATAAGTCAGTGTTATGGGTAATAATTATAAAGCATTGATTTATATAAGCAGATCGGTATTTTTCAACCTAACAATTTGAAATATTATGCATTTCCGTTGTATGACTTACTTGACTTATTTCCGTTTCTCCTTGAGAATCAAAGCTCTTTTTGTTCTCTTTCAAGGGTCCTCCTCCACGTTTCCTTCGGCCGACCTCTCTTTCTTTTCTCATCTGGTATCCAGCTGATGGCTATCTTTGCGTGCCTGATGTTTCCTAACCTTAGTACATGTCCCAACCATCCGTTGTATACAAGTCTGATTGATCATGTCCAGAAGTAATCTTCCCGTTTTGAGCAGCCATATTCCCCCAACCCGAGCATATGGCTTTCACATTTCACAACTCATTCGCTATTGTCGTGCACACCGATTTTGTCAACAGAGCGAAATAATGTCTCAAAAAACTTATACAACAAGGTTAAGTTCAATCACTGTTGCAATTGCACTTACAAAACTTTTACAGTCGTCACAACGATTTTATAGATCTTTGCAATGTTTCTAGTTCACAAGTGAGAATAGACAATTTTTAGTAGAACCAGAGTTCATTACCGAAATGACAATTACCAACTATGACGAAACCGAACTTAACTATAGGAATAAAAGTAATTTTGGAGGAGTTTATCGATGTGTAAACGCGGCCGACTCACTCACAAACTAAATAAAGTCCGAAGGACTTTATGTAGAGTTTGTGAGTGAAAGGCCGCGTTTACACATCCATAAACTCCTCCAAAATTACTTTTATTTCTTATAATTCCAATCCTTTGAACTTTGAACAATGTTGTCATTGATTTTTACGTCACCATATACTGCACTTTTTGACGTCGTAGTGTATTAATGGGCAAGAAAATATTATCGAGAAATAACTTTTTTGTTGTTCATGACGTTGACCAACGAAATTGGACGTTGCATTAGCAATTGGAATTATATTGGTATAGTTGTCAGAGCAGATCATGCTTACCCTTCTGGAGCACCTAATGATACCTCAATTTTTTAGGGATTCACACTGCTAGTGCTTCAGATTTGTGGCGTTCTTGTTTATTTTTGTTAATTTGATTTTTTTGTTTGTGATGTCTCAGTTTGTTTTGAATATGAATTGCCGTGTTTGTTTGGATTTTTTATTTTAGAATTTCCGCATTCTCATTTTGCTTCGGTATTCGTTTACTGATGTATTACATTTCAGTGGTCTAGAAAAGGACCTCTTTGTTCACTTTTATGCTCATTGTTTTAAGAAATAGACAAGCCAATAACAAGCCAATAACTTTTAAGCATATGAATATAATTGTTTTAATATATTGATGTGTTAAGTGTTTTAATATATTGATGTGTTAAGATTTTAGATATCTCTAATTTGTTTACAGATTACAAATGTGTTTTGGAATCCGGGAATGACAGGCCCATTGTCGATAGCTGGGGTATGATTGGTTAATTCATCACATTTGCACCACCATTTTATAAAGATGAGGCGATAGATAATATTACTGCGGAGTTTATCCATATTAACACCTACAGATAACTACGTACCGAACTTAGTGTAAATTTAGTTTCTTGAGATGGACATTTCAAGAGCTCATGTCTCTTCTGTGAAGATAAAAAAAATGGAGGATCATTGACCAAAACATAACAAATAACCAATAGGGTTTAAATGGAAAGCCAAAATCAGCTTAGGGTAGAGCTATGAACGAGCTACTCCTTACTTTTAAATTAAAGGACAAGGTATGATGAGGGCTTTTTTCTACCCCCGCACAGAATATCTTCATATCGATATATCTGATAGGCAATGTCTATTATATTTCAAAAATGCAAACATTTATAAGTTGCATGCATCATTGGCGTTGCCTAGCATCCATATACTAACAACAATCTATGTATTGTAATATTACTATAAAATATGCATACAAGGTATTTTTAAATACATCCCTGTGATTCTTAGGTGTGTATAAACTCTGGATGTTGAGAACAACAAAACTGCCAGATTTTAAAACTGTCCATGATGTAAAGGTTGCCATGGCAAGTGGTTAGGTCCATAGCAACGTAATATCAAAATTAGTAGATTTCGACATTTTGAGCGATTAAGAATATCAAAGTCATACCATTGCTCGTTGAAAATGTTTAAAGCATGTGTTATAATCAAATACATTAACACATATCAATAAATAAAATAAGAGCCTGTCCTTGGGGGCTCCCTTTAGCGACCCGTCCGTCCATTGAAGTGTCTGTCTGCCCATTAGAAATCATGTCCGGGCTAGTATTACTTTATTCCTTTGAGTAAGAATTTAATATTTAACTGATGGATACTTAAATTGAAGAAAAAGTGTTTAGCACTAACCATAGGGGTGACCCGTGACCTTGAGCTTTAACTTCAAGGTCAATTTATTGCTTTCTTATTGATAAAAGAGGGATGATGAGATTCCCGTGGATTTATTTCCTTCATCTAAACGATTTCGCAAATGCATCAAATCTTCTCTAAAACTGTTTTAGAAGGTCATCTGTTGTACACTATCATAACAAAATAAATTCATATTCATTTTCATTCTTGAAGATGAAAGATTCACACGCCACTTGAATGCAATCTTTACAATTTTTGAAGGTTTTTGTTTAATTCTTTATATAGCACCGCCAGAACCAAAATAAATGAACAGCCATTTGGAAGGGCAATTTTTTACACACTCGCAACAAAAAATTGGTTTTGGTTCCCGGTGTTCTCCGAATAGTACCATCTTCCATAACACTGTTAAGTGGCTTAAATGAACACAAGAGGATATTTACAGCCATGTTTCGAGTGCTGATATGTCAGAATATATACAAGTGTGTAATCTATTGATTTTTTTCCTCAAAAGTACACACACCAGAGATTATCTTACATTATTTTCGATAAAATTTGAAAAAATGAGAAAAAAATGGCCTACATACATACGAGAACAAAATTCACGGCTTAATGACTACACCTCTTTGTTCTCACATAAACAAAAAAGGGATATGGAGTAAGTTTTCATAGGACAAAATCATTAGCCAAATGAACTAATGCTTTCATTGTTGTTCTTCATCTTGAAGTAATCACGAGCAACAAAGAGTAAACACTCTTACCTCATAGTAAGTATATTACGGTTCCTGGCACAGGTTTAAGCAGAATACACATGTGTGCCTTATGAAGAAGGGTTTTGCATTCTGTATGTGGACTGGTTCTTCATCATTTCAAGGCTGCATGTCCTAACCGTAGAGTTTTGGCTTGAACTTTGAAACTGAGTCAACTATCTTCATTTCAAAATTATTCTGAAAACGCCTTTCTTATATTCATATATGATATTACGGGTCTATTCTTACTTTTTAGACAAAACTTTTTTTTCAGTAGTGTTCAAATACAGATATTGTTCATAGTATCCTGGAAGTTTTAATACGAAGTAATTTCTCAAAAATAATGTGGGGAGTCCGTAAATCAATAATGTATTGCAGTTAAAGAGGGTATTAAAGAGGGTAATTTTTGTACAACATGAACCAACGGCAGTAGAAAACCGAAGGACCTAGGGAGGCGATGACTCCAAAAAAAAAGTCCAAAGATATGGCAAAAACGTTAACAGATAAAAACAAAGACAAAACAAAGACGCGAGACAGCTACAATGCACGGAAATGAAAAGATAACATTAAGAACTAAGGCACTCATAGTGTGAACTCCCATGAAAACCGGGAGTGACATCAGGTGCTCCGGAAGGGTAAGCATGTCCTGCTCCGCTAGCGGCACCCGTTACACTATCAGTGAGTCAATCCAGGGTTGAGTCAAATCCGGTTATGTCAAATCCGTGAAGACGTGAAATCTAGCTGAAAATGTCCGTTTTTATTTGGGGCACAGACACGTCATTGATACGACATACAACATGATTCTTATTTTTTTGTTGATTGTAAAGTATCATTAATTAGTACAAACAGAAATGTCTCTTGTATAAAATATGCTATGTACTTAGAATACGAGATTGAATCTGATCCCCTTTTAGACCCTCATTAAAATTTCAACATAATGCATTAGCTCTCCCTGTAATAAAAAACAGCATACATGCTACAAATATCTATATAGAAAAAATATTAAAAGGCATTTAAAATGAAGAACAAAATATAGCAATAATATACCTTATGTAACTGTTTTTGATACATTTTTGGGGGGGGGGGGGGTATTCCATGTCAAAAAAGTATTACTAGTATCTCATTATCCTTATTCATATATTTGAGGTTGTGCGTTCGTTTTTGAACATCGGTAGTCAATTATAGAGACAAAGTACGAAAATTCAAACAATCAGGAAATTACAAAAACTATTGAAGAGTAAATGATTATATGTACGAACTAGTGACAAATTGCGTTGGCCTTTTAAAACATATTTTGCTAATAATTTTTAGTATGGTCAGTAGCATATACTGAACATGTTACTGAAATGCTATTCCTACCATGATGCAGAACCTATTCCTACCCAGGTGCAGAACCAGAAGAATACACATGTATCCCTTCAGACATGCACACCTGAAGTTCAACAAGGGGGGCACCCAGTGGGTTCCAAGCCTAGAACAGTTCTTGACCCCTAAGTCCATGGGAATGCACTGAAAAATCAAATAGCAATTTTTTAAATAACTGAGGGTGGGGACCATTTCAAGAATCGGGCTTGCAAGTTTTTTAGCTCGGAATTCGGGAAATAAATAATTCAAGCCAGGGATTTCGGGAAATAAATGCACCAGGAATCGGGATTTCATCAGTTCTTAATTAAGTTCCTTTGTAGTTTCCTAAAATGCATTTTTTGTCTTATATTATTACGTTTTTTAAGAGATCAGAGAAAAACAAAACACATAGAAGCAAGGACAAAGCAATCCCGCCTAGGATTTACTCTGATTTAGAATGCGAAAAAAATCTTGTTATAATTCTGTTATCTCTCTGTCCCGAAGGTATTGTTGTCATTCAAGAACATGATTTCTACTGTTACTTGTTCCGTATTTCTACTGCTTGTCTTGGATTTCTACTGCATTTGTGAACAAAAATAACAAGCAGACGATTTTGCTAAAACATAGGAATTTTTTTCACTGCTGCAGCCATATGAAGAAGTATAAATTATAAAGGGTAAAAACTATTCATCTTTTGCTTATCAGTTTTTAATACAAAATTAAGTATTATGTATATATGATCACGAATATCGCGCCAATACATGTCATAATAAGTACAAAGCTACCGGCCGTATATATATTTATATCAATTTCAAGCATAATGGAACCATACTTGGTTATATTATCTTTCCCGGAGGCACTGATTTGACCTTGCGATCTACAAAATTTATGGCATCTGAACATTCTGGCACATTTAAAAAGAATTTAATGTATTTCCAGTATAATTATTTTGTTTTTGATGATCAGTGGTCAGTAGAAACCGGAGAACAATTTATAATTCACAACTCCAAGGACTTACAATGAAGGGGTGGGCAGGGTAAAGGGAGACTTGGAAAAAAGATGGGGATGGAAAATGAGACAGGATCAGGAGAAAGGAGACAGTGGACAGGAGAAAGGAGAGAAAGGGAGAAAACGGCAGAGGGAAAGAAAGCGAGAAAGAAGGGATGGAAGGAGAAAGCAGAAACGAAAAACAATCGAGAGAAAGAGGCACTAGTAATTTCACACAAAATATAAAAGAACTTTAAAATTATATATAAGTAATTTACTTGTGTGAGTTAGAATAAAGCTTAAAAAGTTCCCAAGATGGATACAACTCTATGGTTGTTTCTGTTTAATGTGTTGTACAAGGTCTTATTCGTACATTAACCAAAATGACAGCCAGATTGGGCCAGATCTCACAATTACCATTTCAATGATTGCCCTGGTGGAAAATTCATTCAAAGATATCTGCCGAGCACTGGCACCAGTCTCACAATTTCCTGTCATTTACATCGACTTATAATGTCTGTATCATCGAACATGCCGTAATACAAGAAATTATCTGGTCACCAATATTGTGTGTTGTAAAGTGCGTTCCTAAAGAAACGATAAATTCTTAATGTTATTCTATGACTTATTCTCTGAACATTTACAAGTATAAAACAATATAAGCCTAACCCTAGTGAAAAGCAAACGGTTCACCAATTAAGACAAGACGACAAACTTTAAAAGTGTCAAGTGTACATCACATACTCCGGTAAGAAAAAGGACAAACATGTCCGATTTCGATATACGGCTCCTGTCAACTTGTCAATGTGCCAATGCAATCTCCAATCAAAACCGGTAAATTATATTTCAAAATTGGTCTCTGTCCATGGTGTGTAAAAATAAATAATTACCAATAGAATTATATTTACCAAATGTGCAAATCATTTTTTTTTGCAAATATGGAACATTGCTTTTAATATCAAAATATTGAACAATGAACTTGCTTGCCGTCTTTTTTTCTTACGATGTCCAATCAGGAAAAAGTCGACACGCCGTATTTCCGTCTTTCATGTTTAGGTCTGTAACATACTTGGCATGATTTTATAACATATGTAAACAAAATTGACAACCGTTAAAATTGGAAAAAATCAGAAATAAACTGAGAAGGGGAGCATGCACCAGGTAAAGATTTTGCAAACATTTTTATCATTAATGGAAATATATATTTGAGCAAGACATCGTTTTGGTGCACGCTCCCCTTTTGACATTTTTATCTGAAAACGATGCGAAAAGACGTGCATTCCGGTAGAAAACGTTGTATCGTGTGTAGAAAACGTGTTCCGGTTAGGAATATAGAAATAATAATATTCGGAATGTGTTGACTGGCTGAAAGAGGAAGACCTTGAGATTACAAATATATAAATTCAATGTGCATAAACGATAGCTGATAAATTGGCAAAATGAGGGGGCAAATTACCATTGCTTATCATACCTTGCCCTGTACAAAAATTTGAATATTGCAAGTTTCCAAATAAAATTGTTTTTTTACCAGCCCTTATGTACTGGCTATTGGGTTGGTGAATACACTCGGGAACTTAGTCCACCTACATAGTCATCGAAAATGCAGGTCAGTTGGCATGATTAAACTGCAATCTATACTTTCCGACAGTTTAGTTCAAAATGAAACAACGGCAGTAGAATACCGAAGGAACAAGGGAAGTTTTGATAACAAAATTCAAAGTCCAAAGACGTGGCAAAAAGGCAACATAGAAAAACAGACAAAACAAGGACGTGAGACAGTCACAATGCACGGAAATAAGAAGACGACATTAAGAACTAAGTCACTCATAGTGTGAACTCCATAATTATATGGTAAAAAAGCAATGGAACAACGATTTAATTGTTATTCTTCAACTTGAAGTCACCACGAGGCCTTCTGTTATGAGCTATGCTCATAACTCGTAGTATGTTAAGGACGCCCCGTAGCACCGGTTTGAGCGGAACTTAATGCTGGGTGTCGAGCTATTCTACTTCCATGTTTATTTGACTCATTGTTACAAGATCGTCAACAAAGATTAATGGCAAAGAGGTCTTTCTCTCACCTGCCGTTGGGTGTGGGGTTTCCTCACCGTTCATTGAAGATCTTATGGTGGCTTTGACTTGTTATTACTCCCCTTTGGGTCGTTATCTCTTTGACACATTCCCCGTTTCCCTTTTTTTTCCTATTTCAACTGCTGTCATCCTTTGCCAGACAAATAGACTAATAGAAGACAAAAACAACATTGAAACAACCACAGGGTACTCATCGAGTCAAAAGTAAGAAAACTTGGCATTACGAAATCATGAAATGTGAGCACAATAATCAGACGGTCAGAATAAAAATTCAAAATTACAGAAAAAATGCCAAATATGCAAGTAATATAGTGCATCCATATGAGAAATTCTCTCAAGAACATAAATATGGAGCATACATAAGTATATTACTGTCTTCTGCAATCTGTACTTATTTATTATTTCACAGAAAGACGCAATGCCATTCTACAAGGCTTATCAAAAATTTGCAAGGGCGATAAAATATTCCCCAGATAAAGTAAGTATAAGTAAAATTTCGTTTGGAGCTTCACGATGAAAATTTTAATCAAAGCTGTGGCATCGATTCCAGTGTATCTAGATAGTTCAACTTGATTTTAATTATTTGGTGTGTTGAAAACTCTGTTCAGATTGTTAAAAGCTAATTCGATCTTCTTATCATTTGTAGTTGAGTGCAATAATTCGGACATTATTTTTATTGTGCTATGAGTTAAAATTTAGACTTGCTACAAGTCCCTCTGTAATAGGCCATATCCGAGTTCTGGTATTTAGATTTACCAGCTGTTGTTTGTCCGCCCTACGTCACAAACATGTCCGCCCCATGTGACCAGTTTAATGACGTTGTATGCTTTGTGACGTGACGTTTTCTATACTGTGACGTGTTGAAAAGTGCAGCGGTAAATCCTGATACCAAAGCTCAGATATGGTCTATTGTTTGCTTCTTAAACAAATTGACTCTTAAAAATTATATTTAAATGTCAAGTATATTGCTATCTAACAACAACTGTTAGTGTACAAGAGTTGGCAATAAATTCATCTGTTATCAGGGGGATTAGATAAAACATGAATAAAACAAAGAAGTGGGGAACTTGTTGCGAGTCGAATAATAATTATAATTTTAGTCTGACAAAGACCCTCTCCCTTTATTTATTCCGAGTTTAAACAGAAGAAAAACTAAGCTTTACACTAAATAGACCATTCATATTTAAATAATGATTAAATCCCTCATATTTTTGAAAAAAAATTCAATGCTTCAAAAAGTATTTTTTACATGACTTGATATATTTACAGGGTTTAATATTCAGTTTATTTTATTTAGTACCAATTACATATAATTTTCGGATTGTTTCATAAGAAATGAAAACCATGGATTATATATATGTTAGTTTGTGTTGCAGATAGTATTTAGATTAAAGAATGGTGATCTACTGGCAACCAACAATAGAAAAACATTGCATGGTAGAATGTCGTATCGATCAAATGGAGGTGTTAGACATTTGCAGGTAGATATTGTAATCCAAAAGCACCGCGAAAAAAGCTTAAAAGAAATTCTGATTTATATTGCCAAATATTTTAATCAAAATATATAATGACGTATAGTTTGTATTCCAGTTGTTGTTTTATAGAGTTAAATGTTTTGTTTTGTATTAATATACACCCGCCTGATTGGTTGTGATTAAGAGTATTACCTCAATTAATGAATATTTCAGACCTTTACACATTTTGGTCCACTTTTTTGTGCACTACACCCCATAAGCCACTTGACACTGCGTATTTAATTCAATAATGACCTATAGCGCACCTTCTCATATCAGCATATTGAAAAGCCACCACATGTTAAGTGACTAAATACACTTTATCTTTAATTGTTTTAATGTTTAAGTTGTTCACAGGCAACTTGTTTCAAATGAATTGATTTTTATACTCCTGTTAGTACAAGACACTTTCTAATCGAAAAAACTAAGATGTAAACATAGTATACATTGTATACGACTTTTCTTGTTTTTCTTATGCTTCTAGCGAAAAAATACTGTTTAATTAAACTTCAAGTATAGACTATAAATACAATACAACAAGACTAAATCCCGAAAGAACAACATTACGATAACGTCATAAATAAAAGTCCAGAGATATGGCAAAAATGAGAATGACAGACAATGCAAAAAAAAAAAAACAAATACGCGAGACATCAGGATAAACGCAAGCTTAGTGTGAATTCTCAATATCATTTGCTCTGGAAGTCTGAGCATGTCCTGTTCCTGTAAAGTTCCAAGCACATGTAACATTTTAGAGTTATACATTTTTAGACACTGGACTTTTTAGTATTTCCAGCAGCTGTTGAGTTGTAACAGGAATTCCCTTTTCTTTGTTATTCTTGTCAACAAATAAAGATCCAAAAGCCCTGTTTTTTTATGAATTATAAAATGCGAAAAAAACATTTAGTACTTCAACTTGTTCGTTTTTGCACATTTTGTTTTGATTGATAATAATGCCAGCTGGAATGAAACTGCTAATATTTGATATACCAAAGTATCTAAATACCAATGATACCATTCGACTGTCATCATAACAATTAAACAAAAATTCAAGACAACAAGTAAGAAGTGATGTTTCGAAATATACTATCTCTATACCATGTCAAGCATCCATTATGATATTCTTAAATGCATCTTAAATCACATTTATTTACCTATATTCATTTTCC
>MJUU01024472.1:31222-63830 GCA_002080025.1 Modiolus philippinarum
AAAATATGACTCGGCAAGGGCTGTCCAGTATGCTGCAGATGTACCATCAGGCCATGCGGTAAAACACAAAAGTTAATCAACTGAATCTGAGTACCAATACCGCAAACGACTAGTCACTGAACGGAGTGACAATGACAACAATGATACTTTATCAGATGACCCCACAGCAACAAAATCACTTTCCATGCAGCAATCGCTCAAGTTCATAATGCAGTTGGACAGAAAATCACTACAAAAACAGCTTAATGAACACCAAGACACATATAACTACCTTAAACAACAAGGCAGGTAGTTGAAAACCAAGACTGCGGACAAAATGACGCTCACGTTGATTACTGTAACTGTCTATCATTTGTCTTTAAGCATTTGAATAAGCATTTGAATATATGTGATTCAGAGGAAGATATTTATAACAAAAGGCCATTTTCAGGGCGACCAACATATTTCAAAAAAGAATATAGTTGTTAAAAAACCAATGCTTTATCTGTCATTTCTGTGAAATGTAATAGAAATACAAGTTACAACCCTACATTGCCCTATTTATCTGTCATAAAAATGTCTAGATAAGAGGTATTATAAATATTCAGATTCAACCTTGTAACAATTCTGGAATATCACAATGTTCCAGAATTGTTGGAAAAAATTTTAAAAAATAACAATTCTGGAATAAATTTTTGTTCCAGAATTGTTAACAATTCTGGTATTCCAGAATTGCGATCGCCAACTACAGGAGATCCAACTAATATTGGAAGTGCCAATGGTGTAAGTATTGCAACTTTCCTATTAAGGAGATGTTTCTTAATGACCAATCATTTAGAATTTTTTTTATTTGTCCAAATATTTACACAAAACTGTCTAGGTATATATCTGCATTTTGTAGAGAAAAATGGATGCCTAATCGTTCAAATAAACCAAATGACAAAATGACAAAATGACCCACTTGATTGGTTTATTTGTTTGCAGCTCTTCACCACAGCCCCTTCTATCCCAAATCCATATAATTTGGGTTTTATTAAAGTTTGCCCTTCGCCCGAACAAGTATAGAGAAAAGTTCCACTATCTCTAGATTTAGTATCTTCATCGAATATTAAAGTTGAGTCTTTCTCGTACTGGCTAGTCAAAAACTCAACAGCAACATTTAGAAATTCAACCGACAAAGTTAATAAATAAGGGGAAAGGGATCTCCTTAACGGTATTCTCTTTCAATTTTAAAACGCTCATACCCATTATTCAGAACACAACTTCCGAATTGAAATAAAAAGTTTAAAGCCAGTGTATTACAAAAGAACCAAAATCTAAAGAATTCTAACAAAAGGCTCTTAAGAGCCTGTATCGCTCACCTGGACCATGGCTGACATAGATAAAAGGTATTTCCAATAGGAATACAAAACATAAAATTTAGCAGAATACTTTTTTTTCTAAAATCACAGCATTCTTGTTTGTTTGCCATGGCAACCGAAAGATCAACAATCCATTACAACCCATAACAGAACACCATTCAAAAAAAAAAAAAAAATAAATAAATAATGGGCAGGGGTTCCCCTTATAATCAAGGTAATACATATTGCTGAAATTAAAACATTCAGACCAGAGTTCAAATACAAATTCAAAAATTTTGGCAGAGGTTCCCCTAAAAATCAATAGGGCCAATGTAAAAACTATGTTCCCTCTGGCGGCCATCTTGGATGAGGTACGGACCTGCCAGATACCTTTTTTGGAAGGGACCATCTAAGGACCATTGTGGCTTAGTTTAGTTTTAATTGAACTAGTAGTTTCTGAGAAGATCTTTGAATGTATTTTCCATAGGGTCTAATGTCAAAACTATGTTCCCCGCTGGTGAACATCTTGGAGGAGGTACGGACCTGCCGGATACCTTTTTTGGAAGGGATCATCTAAGGACCATTGTGACTAATTTTGGTTTTAATTGGACAGGTAGTTTCTGAGAAGAAGATCTATGAATGTCTTTTCCATAGGGTACAATGTTAAAATTATGGTCCCCGCTGGCGGCCATCTTGGATGAGGTACGGACCTGCCGGATACCCTTTTTAAAGGGACCATCTAAGGACCCTTGTGACTAAGTTTGGTTATAATTGGACTGGTAGTTTTAGAGAAGATCTTTGAATGTCTTTTCATTAGGGTTCTATGTTAAAACTATGTTCCCCGCTGGCGCCCATCTTGGATGAGGTACGGACATGCCGGATACAATTTTAAAGGGGACCACCCAATTGTGACCAAGTTTGGTTCCAATTGGCCCAGTGGTTTCAGAGGAGAAGATCTTTGAATAAAAAATTTACGACATACGGACGCCAAGTGATGCAAATTGTGAGTGACATTGATTTCTACTGTATCAAATGCTTTTTCAAAAGTTCAAAAGTATCACAATACATATTGTATATGAAGTACGTATAAATAACCCACAAATAAATGCAGCAGGTATAAATAACGCAAAATGTATCATGATGTGTTTAAAAGAATATGTTGACTATCACGCTCTGTATAAGCAATTAACGTATAGAAAACACATGCTGTATATATAAAGCACAATGAAACACAAATATTTATTACACGAGTATATTAAACACATGAGTACCATACACTGCATAAATAAGACAAACAAAGCGTAGTTCAAATCTTTGCAGGAAGACAGCTCATGGTTTAAAATCTCAATATGACTTGAAAATGAAGAACAGCAATAAAGGCGTTGTTCTTTTGCTTGGTTATATCATGTATTTGTAGAGACCTTGTCAAATCTATATCCTTTCATTGTTTACACAAGCGCGAATTTATATAAATTCGAAATATGATTATTAAACCGTGTATATGTAACTAAGGTATACAAACATTCTATTGAAGTTTTAGATTAACTACAATCTGATATCAGTCTCATCCATATACGGTTATGATTTTTCCACACTTTATACAGCCCTTCCACATAATTTGATAAAATCCAAATTGGGACAACTTATTGAATGGTCTTTTAAATTTTCTGGTATGCAGTTCATATGTTGTAGCAAATGACAAGGATTCTTCTCTAGTATTACCTACAATAATCATTGTTCCTGGACATGTGATGATATAATTAATGCACTCAATCTTTCGCTGGACAACATTTTTGTCATTTTGGCAACACTATTTTTCAAAAGGTCATAGGTATTCCTATTGGTACAAATTGTACACCTCTCATGGCAGATCTTTTCCTGTTCTTTAACGAACGAGACTTCATGAAAAAGCTTCAAAACGGAACCATACCGAACAGTGATAAATTTATTTCTATTTACAATGATAACAGCAGGTATGTTAACGATATCCTTATTATTGACAGTTTAACTACACGATTTGATATCAAATGAAGCTAAAAATGACTCAAAATACTGCCCTTTTCTGGATCTAACTATCGTTATTGGCTATGGTAAAATAAAAACTGAATGAATGATAAGAGGGATGATTTAGATTATTTCTAATATCCCTTTTCTTGACGGTGACATTCCTGTAGCTCCATCTTACGGGGTGTATATGTCTCAACGAATACGATTCGCACGCGTCTGGTCTGCTCTTGACGATTTCAGTTAACATACTCTTACTAACAGCCTAAATTTTACAAAAGGGTTACAGATTTCATAAGTTGTTGAATGCATTTAAACAGTTCTATAATAGATATGAAAATTTGATATCTAAATATGGCGTAACTCGCAAAGAGCTTATTACTATGGGTATTTATAATCCTCGTTTTTACGGAAATGTTGTTCAAAAATGCCAGAAACTGATTTTATATCCAGAAAAGCTGGTATTTTTTACTATATATGGGATATCGACAAGATTCTTTGCTTGCATCCGTTAACTTTGCTTTGAGATGTAGAGACCTGAAAATGTAACACAAACTGGCTTCTCACTAATACTGCTGTCTTCTGACATATATGATGATTCTTGACCGAACCCTTCCAGAAGATTTGAGTTTGATTTTTCTTTCGTAGTGCGTGATTATTTTACAAGCAGACTGGGCTCCTTGAGCCAGGTGGCTGTTTAGCGGTATGCAGTCCTTGACCCATTTTTTAAAATAACGTATTGCCATTTTTTCTCCTTTCAAGATTGGGGTCATGGAGTTACAAAAATGTAGTAGTGTACCTGTATTAGGTTTTATTCGTATGTTTACTATACAATAGGGAAACGGGACAGAAAAGGGGACGTGTGGGTACGCATAAACCGGTTAAACCATACCGCTGACTTTTGCTATTGCCAGTACCAAGTCCGGCCGTCCCGTGTTCCTATCGTTGTTTACATTCGTCTTTTGTCTTACTTGTGGGGTTATTTACCTATGTGGATCCCTGGCATATTGTTGCATGTGATTTAATTTTTTATCCATTGTTGATGTAACCTACATACAGTACAATAATATAAGCACAAATGTAACATGCATATGCCCTTTATATTCCGGTTAGTGTGTATTTGTTTTGGGAGAACTTCTTATATCCATATACTATCATATTTTGGCATTCTATTTTTTTCTTTTTTTTTTGGTTATTTTCAAATATCATTCTGACAACCTGCTTATAGTGCCCACATATCAGTATGTTGTAATGCCATATTTTCGTACGATTAAGTTGATGAGTGCTCTGTGATTTTTATATGCTGTAATTGTCTTTTGTTAGTCTTTTTGTCGATCAACGGATGACACCGATTGTATAAACACTTTGCCAGTTATTTTTATGTTTGTTGACTATTTCGCATCCATGATAAATGAGCTATGATCCTCATCTACAAAATGAGTTCCGCTCAAACCGATGGAAGGGGTTGTCTTGAACTTGTTATGAAGTATAAGCAAAACTGATTGTTGAAGGCCTCATGGTGACTTCAAGATGAAGAACAACAATAAAGACGTTATTGCATTGATAACTTCGACCATATTTTTGTAGAGACTTTGTGTCTTGTATATTTACTCCATATCCTCTCAATGTTTTATGCATAAAATAATAATCTGTTAATTAAGTATGTTTAAATATAGTTATTTGAAGAAGACATGATAAAAGCAATATTTCAAAAACAAACGTTGAAAAAATATGTGTTCTGTCTTGATGAAATCATTATCATCATATTTTATTCAATTTTTCTGCTGGATAATTTGCATTTGTGACTTGACATTTTAAAACTGAGATACTTCAAGGAACATCTTTGATATAAATGCATACAGTCTTAAGTCCTGGGCTTAACCAATGAAATGTACGAATTTATTTTATATTCCATTGGGAGACATTGAGTTTAGATCTGTATCTGTATATACCGATCTGTATATGTCATGGTTATGGTGTACTTGTCATGGTGTACTTCAGTAATGGTGTTTTTTTTTATTAATTTTACTTTTGTTTGTGTAATTTCCAAATGTTATTCTGAGCACCTGTTTATAATGCTAAAATCTATCTATTTCATCATGCAAAGTTTCGATGAGTGCCCTTTGGTTGTTTATATGTTTTTCATCATTCTTATATCAGGCAAAGTTAGATTGATATTGTGAGAACACTTTGCTATGTTGACGATGCCACATCTACGAGTAATAGCAACATGGATGTAGAGTTGTTCAAAGTCTATTAAAAACTGGTGCTTGGCCGTTTTGAACATAATTTTAGGTATGAGAAAACTCATTGCTGAACGTTTCATTCTGACCTCAAGAACATATGTTGATATTATTCACACATGATCACGTTTGAAATTCCAGGTACAAACAACCGGATAAAATAAATATAATATAAACTCAATGCATTAAAATCATGGTGTTTCGATACATTTTAAAAGGAACTGACGCTGAGATGTGATTTACTTAATGACCCCGAAAGAAAGAAACAACAACTTTTAACTAAAAAATTCTGATTTGTACAAACGAAGTAAAATGTTGATACATTTACTGTTTCCTTACTCTGGCCCGGCACTGTAACAGCAAGTTAGAAACATGCACTTTTTTGATAAATATATGCATAGTCTTTTCTCCAGGGATATTTGTTTAGAATCACTGCGGATTTTGTAATTTCTAATCATCTACAATATTAAAGCTAAAAACGTTTGCTGCAAATTCTTCCCCTAATGGCTTTATCATTCACCATTAAAATGAAGTCACAGCTGCAAGATTTATTCGTTTTAACACAGAAATGACAATAATGTTGTTCTCATTTATTCATAGTTTTTACATCGACGATGGATTATTGAAAATAAAGTGTAGAAACATAATTGCTATTCGTGACAAAACTATTGCTTTGTTTCTCGCTTCAGCTTTTCACAACACGAATATTTAACTAATATAGAATACAAACAAGACATATATCTGCCACCGCATGTAAAACGCAGTACTAATAACACGAACATTTAAATTAAATAAAACAAAACCAGGAATATTTCTGCTACCGCAGATACCAACCATTACTTATCATCCTTCCCCATGGTTATACCAGCCTGCAGAACCTTTCCGCTAAAGACATATCTGGTTGACCCGGATATATCAGAGGTACACCTGGATATATCAAGCGATTCTCCCAAAGTTTCAAAGGCAATAACTTTTATTCAAGTTTTCACACGAAATCAAACACATAAAAATAAACATCTATAGCCTTTCCTCTTTCCGATTATGTATTCAAAACAGAATTATACTTACACAAATAGATAAACTAGACGTCAGAAAAATTGTACAAACTGGGTCGTTGATATATCCTGCAGAGCTTTGACGGTTTCACATTATGACGTCATAACAGCTCCAGAAACGATAGAATATCGTAACAAACGAAGGTTACTGCAACATTCAAAATCGACATTATTTCAAGTATTTCGGTCATAATAGTCATCCAGTTACAAAACCTTTGCTGATAAAAGGATAAAAACTACGAAACATGTTTTTGAAGCTGAAAAAGGCGAAAATGACATGTATGTCGAATTTCCCTCGCAACATTTGGAGAATTTGGCACCTCAGTTCAATAAATACAAATCTAAAATACAAAATAAAGGATGATAAACAAGTTATCGGGCTTTTGACAGCTGAAGTATTGTAAAATATCATCCCGCTCTCCAGAATATGAAGCTTGGGGCTCGTTCGCTACGCTCACTCGCCCCTGTGCTCCATATTCTGGTTCATGGGTTGATATTTTACGATACATAGCTGTCAAGAGCCCGATAACATATACTTATAACAAGTACATTCAACTGTTATAGAACAAAACCAGGAATATATCTGTAACAGCAGGTAACAAACATTGCTAGTAAAAGGAATATTTAACTGATGTACAAAAAAAAAAAACAGAAATATATCTGTCATTGTAGGTATCAAGTATTATTACTAACACGAATATTTAACCGATTTAGAATAAAATCAGGGATTTATCTATCACCACAGGTAATAAGCGTTACTAACAAAACGAACATATAACTGATATATAACAAATGACAAACTACCGACGTTACTGTTTATTCATTTTCTGCATATGCGCATTCCGACAACTTATGTCTCATCGGTGCAGATCAAACCAAAACATTTGTAAGTCCATTAACAAAAAAGCATGTTAAAGATGATAAAGAACAAATAACGAAACAGCGGTAGTAGAATACCGAAGGCACAAAGGAGTTTGTACAAAAATCGAAGGCCAATAAAGACATGGCAAAAACGAGAACACAGAAAACGGCTACAAAGCACAGAAAAAAAAACAACATTCCAAACCAATGCGCTCACAGTGTGGACTCCCATGAAACTGAGAGTGACATCAGGTGCTCCGGAAGGGTTAGTGTGTCCTGTTCTGTTAACAGTACCTGTCTCACTGTAAGTGAGTCAATTCAGGAAAAAATCAAACTCGGTTAAGTCAAATCGGGGAAGACGTGCATCTAGCTGAATATGTCCGCTTTCATTTGAGACATTGACACGTCATATCCTTAAATATCTGATGTTTTTTGTCACGGCAATAGAATTTCTTGGGGGATGAAATTAACATAGGCTGAACTAATCCCTGACTAAACAGCATTTGGGATAGTGTTTTTGCTCTGTTAAAAAAATCACTGTACAAACTACCTGCTCGACAGAATCGAATCAAATGAGAAATGTACAGTCCATAGACTGGAGAGATAGGTATGTTGCTGCTAAGAAAGAGAAAGTTCATAATTGGCAAGTAAAAAATCATCACGCTTGCCATAAAGCTTCGATTTCAAACGTCCATCTTTGTCAATACAAAACAAAAGATCAAGGTACGAAGCTGAAGTAGTTGTTCAGTTTTTCTTGAATTTCAAGCTCATCGGGATAGATCTGATGTAAAAACCTTAAAGTTTGGATTATTTAGAGAAAGTACATCGTCTTTGTAGCGGAAGCTGAAATTAAAGGAATGGGCTAAATGCTTTTGTTTTCTTTGTGTAACCCCTTTGAAAAACTTGGCCTCATACGATTAAAGGAAAAGGTCAGCTAGGAGTGGCGCACAGAAAGTTCCCATAGGAATCCCTATTGTCTGAAAACGCGAGCTCCGATTTTGACAAAAATATTGTCGATCAAAATTTCAAACATTTTTATTTCGCTAGTCTCAATGCACTTCTTATTTGAATCAGTATGGTTCTTAACAAAATATGTTTTGTCTTTCCCTACTACTAGACATTTTAACTATTCATCGACGAAAACGAAACCGAAGCCGAAACCGAGACTGAAACCGAAACCAGCATATACAGAATAAATTGTGTTCGCAATGTTAAAACATTGTTTAACTGTTTGATTAGTTCAATTGCTTAGCTTTTTTGTTGTTGAAATCTCTAAATTGAACTTTCAATCGTTAATTAATGAAATGAAGAAGAGATTATTCTGAATTCGATAATAGAATACAAAATTGTATTTTTTATGTCTTTTGTTATTCTCGCACATACGTTAGCTGAGGTTGTAATTTTTGTCCTGCCTATTTGAGATTCAGGGGTCAAAATTTGGCTAAAAAGGTGTTTTTGCGTCTTTGAACAGCATTACTTTGGATTTAGTACTAGTGTACGGAATATTATCAAATTTTAGTATAATGATTCTTGGCATACGCGTTACCTGTTTTTTTTTATTTTTTGTTTTTGTTTTTTTTATATTTTGCGATCCTGGCACAACCCATTTAAGAAAAAGGGCAAACGGGAGTTGAATTTGGTGTTTGACCGTAAAATCTTTATTAATTTTCGGATTTTGTTGGGTTTCATTCTGTATTTCCAAGAAATTTTTTACAATCTGGAGTATTTAACGAGTTTTAAGTCGCATGTAACCATGACCAAAAAACAGTTAAGTTTTTTTGTGAATATGTGTGTTACATGATAACTGATAACTCTTTGCAGATGTTTCATTTGTGACGATATACAAATTTCATTAATCGTAACACTGATAAAGTCTAAAAGAAAGGCTTTAAGTTTACACTTTAGTCCTATCTTTAGTAATTACTAAAACGAATCATTTTTTTAATTTTATTTCATCATATCCTTCCAAATCAGTTGAATATGTTGCAATATAGAAAATACCTGAATTGTAGCTAAAAAATGCAGGAATAGTAAGACTTTAAGTCTGTAGTTTAAGAAAAGTGCCGAAATAAAGTATAAAAAATAAAACTTTAAAGTCTGTAATTTAAATCAAACCTTTAAAAATGACCAAAGTATATCCTTTCTAAGAAGTTTTATAGGATTTGAAAATCAAGATTCTGTTGTCTAAATTAAATGTTAAAAAAGTTATCAAAACAATTGTTTTTGTTCATGATCTTCTGATTGAGTTTTTTATACATTGGCAAACGACCACTGAAGTAAATATGATTCGATATTTCATGAATTAAGCATAATTAAAGTTTAAAATGAGGACTTTGAGTTGGTGGTTTATTAATACTAAACTCATGAAATTTGTTTATCGCAACATAGAAAACTCCTTCAAAAGGATATCATGAAATACAATTTTCAAAAACTGAATTATTTTTGTCATTAAAGAGTTTAAACCATAGACTTAAAATCTCAATTTTAATGCCTTGCTTATGAAGTTTCCATTGCAACATATAAAACTCTTATGAAAGGAAATATGACAGAAAATTTTCAAAATCCATAATTATTTTGTTCAGTTTGAAATATTAAATTTAAGACATAAAAATGATTACTTTTTAAAACCTTTTATATGCATAAATCATGAGATTTTAATACTGCAACATATATAAACTATTTTGAATGGACATATGAAATAAAATTAAAAAAAAAACTTTATTGTTTTGGTCATATTAAAAATTCGATTTGAAACCACTTTACTTTAAGTAGCTTATTTATGCTAAAATTTCATTCATATCGTGACTTAAATTAATTAAAAAGGATATAATGAAATAGAATTGTTTGAACTGAATTGTTTTGTCATTCCTAAAGATTAAGCTAAACCTACAATTTGAAAATCCTACTTTTTAGATCTTATTGAGACTAAATTTCGTAAAATTTATCCTTCAAAGGATATGATGAAATATTATTTTCAAAAAGAAAAACATGAATCGACTTTCAGTCGTAGATAAATTCTTTCTGTGAAAAAAAAAATTTCTTGCGATTTTAAATCTAAGTTTTAACGGCGAAATGTCCAGCGAATCTGCTGTTCGTTTACACTCAGAAACGGTCACAAACACAACTTTATACGATGGATATATTAGAAATAAGAAATCTGTTTATTCATTTTTTTTTCTCCTGGTAGGTTTTACTCTATTTTGCATTTCATTTTTTATGTATATTGAGACTAGCATTACGTTCGTTTTAATCTATGATATTTGCTTTAATATAAATATAATAAGTACAAATATTTTTGACATAAACATTTTTTTTGTATTTTTTTTTTCATGATTACATCCAAAAAACAAATTGCAGGATGATTAGATTACATATTCATTTTGAAATATCTAAAGTCTAATCGTTTCTATTACACTGTATGCATATATAAATCTATTGTAAGGTTTATAAAAAAGAAAGCTTTTGAGCCCATCAGACACTGATTATAGATATAATAGAAAAAACCACCATTCATTCTGAATGATTCATGTGATTTCGGTTTCGGTTTCGACGATGAATAGAAAAAAATGTCTACTAAAAGGTGTATCTGCGTTCCCCATTTTTAGTGCAGAAACATTGATGTATTAAATCTGCAATTACCGTTTTCAGGTTATTGTGTGGCAGGGTTGTATAAAGAGTAGAAAAATTAAAAGTAATTTTTCAGACCATCTTTGACTGTGGTCATCAAAAAAGTGAGGAGCTGTGAAAGAGGCTTAGTGGTGCATCTGGACGATCCCGCAATGAATCTCTGTTTCTATGGATTCTTATGAAGTTTTGGTACCCAGTGGATGTAAGAGAAGGGATTGTTTTCATCATCAGAACTGATGCCAAAGGATTCTAAAATTGAAGTATGATTTTTAACAATCTCATCCCTCGATATTGTAGTAGGGGTATAAGTAGGGTTTCTAGATGAATTGTCGATGCCCATCTCCTTCACAGGACAGTCGAGATAGTGTTTTTACACACGAAAAGTATGTTGTTAGAAGTTTTGTCTGCAGGGACAACGACGTAATTTTCATGGAGGTTTATCACGAAGGGATCTTCAAATGTACCGGGATTTGTGGATTACATTGCTGTTTTCAAGCGTCGATACGATTCACGATTTATTACTTTATGGACCTGGTCAAGTCGGACAATATCTCAACGTCCTCTTTTTCTTTCTTTGCTATTAAAATCCTTTTCGAAAAGCCAAAAAACAGGTTAAGACAGAGCTCTGCATGAGGCAGATACTCCTTGGTTTTGAACAAAATTTTACAAAATTTAAATATTGCTAATTTCAGAACAATCAGTTTTCGGGTCAGTACCGAAGTACTGACTACTGGGTTGGTGAATACCCTCGGGGACTAAAAGACCACAAAACGAGGGTTAAATATGTCAATGCAGGTACTAAGTATTACTATAAATACGAACATTTAGGGTTATGGTTAGGGTTACGGTTAGGCTAACCCTAACCCTTAATTGATAAACAAAACCAGGAAAATAATCTGTCACTGCAGGTACCAAGCACTATTGATAACACGAACAATTATCAGATATAGAGCAAAACTAGAAATATATCTGTCACTACAGGTACCAAGTATTACTAATAACACGATCATTTAATTGATATAGAACAAAACCAGGAATATATCTATCATTGCAGGTACCAAGTATTACTAATAAAACCAAGCATTACCAATAACCCATAACCATTATTGTACTACTTATGTAACTACATTTTCCTTCTCATCTTCATTAATTTGTGCTTCCTTTGCTTTACATCTTACTATCATGCCAAATGAAATTTGTAGGTCGCACGTGATGTCAGCACAGGTGCTTAGTTGAAAAGGATGTTGTTTAATCCTTTTAAAGCTAATTACAATAAAACAGTAGTAAAGAAATGCACAAAAGTTACTTAATTTAAATATTGTTTGAAGTAAAAGGCTTTATCACAACAGTATGACCAGAAAACATATAGGTACAGATATTTTAATGTATGAAAGAAAAGACATGCTTCTATTTCTTATAAGAAACTAGCCATATCGGTACTTTAATCAAATCTCAAAATGGAAATATACAAAACAAAGCGTCATTGTGAAAATAATTGACTTCTTATAATACATGTATTAAAAACGATCTACTATGAGTTTGTTGATACACATGAAATAAGTGTGATGTATAATGTGATACATTTGATAGAAATGTGATCTAATTTGTGATACATTTGATACAAGCGTGCTGCATTTTGAGATATGTGATGTTGTTGTGATATATTTGATATTAATGTGATTTTAAACGATTATAACATTTCATTTTTAATATCAGACCCATTATCAGCCCTTGATAACAAAAAAAAATTTAAAAAATAGATAAATAAAACAGGATAACAGCAAACACCCAACTGGGTACCAATGGCCAGGAACTACAATCACACGCCACAATTTACATGCAAACTGCACCAGAAAATCAATAATGAAAACAAGAGACAAACATAAATAACGATAGGAACCCGGGATAGTATATCAGCCTGAGAGCTGACAGGCATACTTTGTGATACACCTAATATTAGTGTTATGCATTTCATTGTACACTTGATATCAGCACGATGTATTTTGTGATACAGTTGATATAAGAAGGTGTATTCAGCATTTCCACATTGCAGTTGATATATGTCATTCATCCGTGATTCGTTTGAAGTAATTGCCATATGTTTTATGATAGTCTAAACTGTGATTGTCATTCGAATGTCCACTTTGCATAAAAGATACTTTTAATAATGCTCCTTGTTATGTGAAAAAGTTGTCTTGTTTTTTATCTAAAAACTTGACTTCAGTCGGACGTAGTTTGTGATACACTTAAGGTAGATGGGTACTCCAAATATTTTTCCATAGATTTTTTTATTTTTACAGGAAAGTTTCCTTATCATATACGCACTGGAATAAAAAAATAAAAAAGGGGGGTCACCATACTTGTTTTTAAAATAACTGATATCAAAATAATCAAATATTTCTATTGAATATATAGGGGAAAACAGGTATATTGTTGATTTCTTTAAAACTTTTCCATAGATTTCTTTTTACTTTACTCAAGTGTTAGCCCTTTGAACATACTTTCAAAAAATATAAAGAAAAATGGGGGTCACCGACTTTGTTTTCCATATAATTAGTAAAATGTGAATTTTCATAGTGATATCTATGTAAAATATTTTTATTAAATTATCCCCCTTTTTCAAAAATTCTCTTCCAATTTATTTTATCATCAAGTTGCCATACCTTGTCTAATTTGATAAAGAAATGAGAAATCAAGTCCACATAGGTCCTTTGCATTTTATATTATTGGTAAAATAATGATTGATTCATTACAAATACAAATATTTGCATATTTAAAAAGCAGTTAATACCAAAACAGCATAAATAACAAATTCAAAATGGCGGAAGACTACCGATCTACCTTAAATGATAAAAGAGATATAGCTTTGAATGTTATTTGTCATATAACTTGTTATTATTAATTGGTGTTTCGGAGATTCATTTGATAAAAGTGTAATACTTTATTATACTCTATATTGACATTTTGCATATACTTGAAGAAGAAGGAATTTTGTGTGATACACATAATATGCATTATATTTTGTACTTGTTCATTTTTAGATTATTTTATGATACACCTAATATGTATTACATTTTGTAGTGGTGTAATTGTTGGATTATTTTTTTGATACACCTGATATATAAAGGAATTTAATTTTGAATCATTTCCATCTAAATATACAGTAGGGTGTTTTTTTGTGATAGCTAGATGTCATTTGAATGTTTTATTATACCCTTTAGCGTGAAAGGAAATACTTTGTGATCACTGTTACCAGTGTGATATATTTTGTGATATACTTGATAACAGCAGGATATATTTTGTGGTACCATTGATTTAAGTAGTATGTAATGTATGGTAAGTTTACTTTGCTGTACATTTGATTTCATTGGGATATATTTTACAGTACACATGATATCAAAAGGATGTGTTCTGTGATACACTTGGTATCATCGGGATATATTTTGCAATACAAATGATATCAAAGGGAATTGTTCTGTGATACACTTGTTTTCACTGGGACATATTTGCAATACACATGATATAAAAGGGATGTGTCTTGTCATACACTTGATATCATTGGGATTTATTTTTGCAATACACATGATATCAATGGGGTGTATTTTGTGGTTCACTTGATATCATTGGGATATACTTTGCAATACATATAATATCAATGTGATATATTTTGTGGTTCACTAGATATCATTGAGATATATTTTGCAATACACATGATATCAAATATGTAAATATCGAGGTTACTGTAAATTTTGTTTCTGCATAGAACATTTCGACAAACTTGTGTCGCTTCAGGGCAGAGAAAATTAGGGATGTTTTGCGTGGAACCATTGATAATGTTATTATCAGTAGTGTGTAATGTGTGTTATATTTAATATGAGGGATTTGTTATGCGATACTCTAGATATCATTGTGATATATTTTGTAATACGCATGATATCAGAGGGATGTAGCTTGCGATACACTTCATATCATTAGGATCTAATTTGCAATACACATGTTATCAATGTGATGTATTTTGTAATACACTTGATATCATTGTGATTAATTGATATTGGGTTTAACGACACTTTAAGCAGTATTTAAGCATATTTCCTGACGGTCAGTTTTAGTGGTGGAATGAAGCCGTAATGCCCGGAAAGAACCACCGACCTTTGGCAGGTAACTGACAAACCTTTTCAATTACAATTGTAAATCGAGTGCACCCTTTTTTGTAATGTACAAAGTGGGTGCGAACTCACACCACAGCGGTGATAGACTACAGTGGTTGTATGGGGAGAACTGCCTAAACCACTCTTCTACCCAGGCCCCTGATATCATTGTGATATATTTTGCAATACACATGATATCTACGGAGTGTATCTATGTGGTACACTTGATATCATTAGGATAGATTTTCTAATACACATAATCAATATCAATGGGATGCATTTCGTGATGATTTGATATATGTTGTATAATTTGGAAGCAGTGTGTGATACTGTTGTTTTAAATAATGTTATATTTAAGGTGTCTCAGTGGTATTATTCCCCCAGTTTTGTCTAACTCTTGTACATTTAGGTTTTATTCGTTAAGAAATTTAACAAAATGCTTATTTAAAATGTAAAGAAAGTTCCGATATATTTAAAATTTTCATTATTCCATATCACTTTTAAAACAGTTTTATTTCAAAAAGGTGAACTAAAACACATGTGCTTTGTATACGTTGCTGGATTAACAGCACACAGAAATTATGAAAGGGAGATAATTTGATAAAACATTTCACATAGATATCACTAGAAAAATTTACATTTTGCGATTTATCTCTCTTATTTCAATGGTGACTCATAATCTATATCTTTTATTTGTAGACTATGTAGTAATTTGACAACAGTATGAACCAATTCTGCAAATACATTTTCAAGCTATCATTTCATGTAATCATTTTCTCTATCATTTCTATGTAAATTATATCCAATTTCGGTCTTTGCGCTTATAAGCACAGTGACCCTCAAATTTTCTTTTATATTTTGAACATAATACAATTATGTTTCTTTAGAGAAAATTTCACAAAATTCTATTGTAGGTACATAATATCCTGCTGACACCTTATTGTTTGATTTAACTTAAAGGAAAATGTATTTTTTGATACACTGGATGTTATTTGAAAGTTATCATAAGTGATATAAGTGGGATATTTTAGTGGACGTGTTTCAAAATGCTAATGATCTGAAAAACCTGATATGAGTGGAATATTTACTGATATTATGCTGAAGTGAAATAACTAGGTAAATCCTACAATTTGATTGGTTACCTTGACAGGAAATATGAGACTGTATCCTTGCGGTAGCAAAATCACAATTTTTAAACGCTTTTAAAAGAAAAATTATAGCACTTCTACCAGAATATACAGTAAAACCTGAGAAAAGCGGCCGACCACGGGACTGAAAATTATGGCCGGTTTGCACAGTGTGCCGGTTTATTCAGGTTTTACAGAATTCCGGAAGTGAAATGTCAAAGGGGGCTCCGGCTACTCTAAACACTTTCTGTATTTTTTGACGCGGTTAAGATTCCTATTATTCTAACTTCAAAGTGAATAATTGATTAAATTATACTAAGTAAACTTCCATTTGTTGTTGTTTGGGGAACATCAAGTTTTGGTTTATCGGTATTCCTCTTTGGTATGACTAAATACCGAAGTTACTGTGAATTTAAATTCTGCATATGCGCATTTCGACAACTTATGTTTCCTCAGTGCAGATAAAATCTAAACGTTTGGAAGACCATTAACTCAAAAATGTTTAAAAACTGATAGAAAACAAATAACCAATATGATCTAAATGTAAAGCCAAAATCAGGCTTAGGTATTTGAGTTATTGCTGCGGTCAAGGAAGTGGCAAAACTTTTATTGTAATAAAGTCAAGATTAACACCCCAAGCTTACACAATGTGTTCGATTCATCGATATAAAATGTCTACATTGTAGATCTATATCAGACGTGAAAACCTGACAAATGTATACAATGTTGTCCTTTATACACGACGGTGAGTCAATGAAAGGTAGACAGCTTGGGGTGTAAATTTTAATTTCGGTAAACTGAAAGTTTTGCCACTTCCTTGACCGCAGCAATATATGAGTATTCCGGATCTCGAGGTCGAATAGACACAAATGTAGTTTTCCAATTGAATGGACAATTTTTAACTCATTTTACGTCTAACCGAGGTATGACCCTTTCAAAAACTAAATAATATTTTACTTCGATGACTCCTCTTCTCGTGAATGTGTATTAACTGTATGAAATTTAATTTCTATTTGCTAAGATTATAAGATAGTGCCTTCTATTTTCCAATTTTGGAATCTTGCTTGCAAAATGAAAACTTATCACCTTGATAATTAAAAATGCTGGTACGATGTTATTTTTAGGGAAATGTTATATAATCACTTGAAAATTACCCCGCCGAAGTTCCCCGCTAATGAAGTATACAAATGATCATCGAAACTAAAATTTAATAGACGTGATATAACCTTTCAAAACTTAGTATAAAAATCAACTAATAGGAAATAGGAAATTATTATTCAAAGGTTTTGGCATGTTGAGATCTCGCGTAAGATAACCAGATCTATTAGAATATAACTTTCTTTCATGTGTATTATTCAAGTGATCAAAATGTGTCTAATAACAAATTTGATCAATTGTGGGAAGGGAAATACAGTTGACTTCTAAATATACAACAAAACGACGTCACACTTATGAGTGCGACTATGCAGGTGACATGTGGGAGCAAAAACAGAGTATATTTTTCATTTTTTACTTAAATAAACATTTAATCAAATCAACTGTATGATTTCTTCATACATACTTCCATACACTTTGCATTAATACCTATAAATTATGAATTTTTGCTTATACTCAACGTATTAGGAACCACTTCCGGTTGAGAGGGGAACATCATATGATTTTCCATGGTGGAACAACACGTATTTTTCAACTCTGGTCTTAGATTTTGAAAACATCAAAATTATTCATTAGATTGTATCATATGAAATATACTACGTAAGGTATAATAATTATAGATTATAACATGGCATTTTTCACATCACATCCTTTATCAGCTCAAGGTCATAATATCAGCCCGAGAGCCGTCAGGCTCGAGGGATGATTTTAGGACCGCGGGCTGATGAAGGATGTGCTATGAAAAATGACATGTTATGATATTTTTATCATATACTTCAACTGTAAAAGAATTTTTTAGCTGAAAAATATATTCATACTTATAAAATGCAGTTTCAGCGTATTGTTGTTATACTTTACAAATGTTTTTCGTTTTTACGGAAATACACGAACTTGCGTGTGATAAAGCTTCCGAGTTGTGACGGAAAAGTATGCGATAATTACCGGAAGCAATTGATAACAATGTGATATCAGCCAACTTCGTTAATCTTTTGTTGAAATCATCTGGTTTTATCTAGGGGTAAAATTTTAATCATATTTCAATTAAGTATATGATAACATATAATATACCCGATATGAGTGGAATATTTACTGATATAATTGATATGAGTAGAATATTTACCGATAAACCTGATATGAGTGGAATATTTATTGATAAACCTGATATTAGTGGAATATTTACTGATTAACATGAAATGAGTGGACTATTTACTGTTAAACCTGATTTGAGTGGGATATTTAATGATATGACTGATATGAATGGAATATTTACCAACATACCTGATATGAGTGGAATATTTACCGATATGCCTGATATGAGTGGAATATTTACTGATATACCTGATATGTGTGGAATATTTACTGCTTTACCTGATATGAGCGGAATATTTACTAATATACCTGATATCAGCCACTATAAGTTATAAGTGTGATATATTTTGGAGAGACAATTATAAACCAGACAACTGTATTGCCATCAAAATTTTTGGAATTTATTAACTTAAAGACATACCTTCTTAGGAATTCTTAAACATATATCTATACAGATTTTATTTTTATCTTGAAAACTGTAATTCATAAAAATTAATAAAAAGGACAAGAAAAAAGAAATTTTTCCCTAAATGTATGTTATGTAACATGTTGTTTTGTTAGTTGTATTACAAAAAACAGGATTACAGTAAACACCTACAATGGCCGGGAACTACAATCACATGCCACTATTTACAAGCAAACTGCATTAGAAAAACAATAATGGAAACAAGAGACAAACATAAATAACGATATGAACTCGGGATAGCCGGACTTGGTACCGGCACAAGCAAAAGCCAGTGGCAGGGTTAAACCGGTTTATGGGTACCCAAACCTCCCCTTTCTCTATCCCTTGTCCTTATAGGAAAATAAACATGCGAAAAAACCTTAACCAAACAACATTATAAGGAAATGCTTAAAGTTCAACCAAAAATAACACTTTGCCTACCATGTACTGGATTCCTAAGCTTCACAAAAATCCATTCAAACATCGTTTTATTTCGGCATCTACTACAAATTTATCCATCCATTTAACTAGTTCACTTACTTGTATAAAGGATTGGTTATTTAATACTGTGAAAAAAAAACTTATCAAAACTCTGGTGTAAATTACTTTTGGAGTGTAAAAAATTCGATTAAAGCTTCAGATAAACTTCAATCTATTCAAAGACCAGTCTCATCCATCGACAGCTATGATTTTTCCATACTTTATGCTACCCTTCCACATAAGCTGATTAAATCAAAATTGGGACAACTTATTAAATGGTCTTTTAAATTTTTTGGTCTGCAGTTCATTTGTTCTAACAAAAATCAAGGATTCTTCTCTAATATTATATACAATAATTATTGTTCCTGGACATGTGATGATATGATAAATGCACTCGTTTATTTTCATCACAACATTTTTGTTCGTTTTGGCAACACTATTTATCAACAGGTCATAGGTATTCCCATGGGTACAAATTGTGCACCCCTCATTGTAGATCTTTTTCTATTCTGTTACGAAAGAGACTTCATGAAAAAACTTCAAAACGGAATCATACCAAACAGTGATAATCTTATTTCTATTTTAAATGATAACAGTAGGTGTATCGATGATATCCTTACTACTGACAATCCCCAGTTTTTAGATTATGTAGACATTATGTATCAACAAGAACTGAAATTAAATAAAACTAACAATGATTCCAAATACTGTCCTTTTCTGGATCTAACTATCATAATTGACGCTGGTAAAATAAAAACTAAAATATATGATAAAAGGGATGATTTTGATTTTACTATAACTAATTTCCCTTTTCTTGACGGCGACATCCCTCAAGCTTCATCATACGGGGTGTACATTTCTCAACTAGTACGATTCGCACGTGTTTGTTCTACTCTTGACGATTTTAATGAACGTAACCTTACTACCACAGCCAAACTTTTACAACAGGGTTACAGAATTCATAAGTTGTTGAATACCTTTAAGAAGTTTTATAACAGATACGAATATTTAATGTCTAAATATAGCGTTACTCGCAAACAGCTTATTACTAAGGGCATTTCTAATCCTCGTTTTTACGGTAATGTTGTAAAAATGCCAAAAACTAATAAAAAATCCAGAAAAGCTGGGACGTAACTTAAATTCCTTAAAATTGACAAGATACTCTGCTTGCATCCGTTAAATTAGCTTTGAGATTCAGTGACCTGAAAATCTTAAATACATACTGGCCTCTCATTGATACTGCCGATGTCTACTGAAATATATGATGGTTCTTGACCAAATCCTGCGGGAAGTTTTGAGTTTGATTTTTCTTCCGCATTGCGGCAGTGTTTTACCAGCACACTATAGGCTCTTTTAGCTAGCCGGCAGTTTAGCGGCGAGCACCCCTTGACCCATCTTTCAAAATTACGTATTGTCATATTCTCTCCTTTCAAGATTGTGGTCATGTAGTTATTAGTCTACCTGTATTGGGTTTTATTCGTATGTTTACTAAACTATAGGGAAACGGGACAGATAAAAGGGAGGTTTGGGTACCGATAAACCGGTTTAACCCTACCGTTGGCTTTTGCTAGTGCCGGTACCAAGTCCGGCTGTCCCGAGTTCCTATCGTCGTTTACGTTTGTCTTTTGTACAATTTGTGTTTTTCCTGTGTAGTTCCTTTGCAGATCGTGAAATGTAATTATAATTTTCAACCATTGTAGGTGTTTCCTGTTGTCCCCTTTATTTCATGTGAATAAAACCCAATACAGGTAGACTACTAACTCAAGGATCACTATCTTGGAAAAGAAAAAGATATGACAAAACTTAATGTAGAAAGATGGATCAAAGAGTGCTCGCCGCTAAACTTTTAACTCCCCAAAGGGTTTGGTAAAGAGTCGACATGTATTTCAGTAGACATTTGCAATATCAGTAAGAGGCCAGTATGTATGTAAAGTCTTCAGATCGCTGGAATCCAAACCCAATTTAACGGATTTGTTCAGAATATCTCGTCCATATCCACTATTACGTAAAGAACGTAAGTTACGTCCCAGTTTTTCTGGATTATTTATCAGTTTCTTTAAACTTCGATTTTTGTAGTCATCGCTTCCCTTGTTACTTCGGTATTCTACTGCCGTTGTTTCTGACATTTTTAACAACATTTCCGTAATAGCGGGGATGTGAAATGCCCTTTGTAGTTAGCTGCTTGTGTGTCACGTCATATCTAGATATCAAATGTTAATATCTTCTGTAAAACTTCTTAAAAGTGTTTAATAATTAATGATATTTGTAACCTTGTAATAAAAGTTTGGATGTGAGAGTAAAGTTACGCTCATTAAAATCTTCAAGGGTAGAACAAATACGAGCAAATCGTACAAGTTGAGATATATACACCTGTACGTTGGAGCAAGGGGGGCGTCACCGTTAAGAAAGGGGAAACTACTAATAGTAAAAGCAAAATCATCCCTTTTATCATAAATTTTAGTTTTTATGTTACCAGAGTCAATGATGATACTTAGATCCAGAAAAAGGCAGTATTTAGAATCATTGTTTGCCTAATTAAGTTTCAGTTGTTCTGGGTAAACGATATCGACGTAGCTAAAATGTGGGGATTTTCAATAGTAAGGACATCGTCAATGTACCTGTTATCATCATGAAAAGTAGAAATAAGTTTATCACTGTTTGGTACAGATCTATTTTGTAGTTTATTGAAGTCCCGTTCGTAACGGAACAGAAAAAGATCTGCAATGAGAGGTGCACAATTAGTACCCATGGGGATTCCAATGACCTGATGATAAACAATTATGCCAAAACGAACATTACTGTTGTCTAGCAAGAGATTCAGCGCCTTAATCATATCATCACATGTCCAGGAGCATAATAATTGTTGTATGTAATATTGGAAAAGAACCCTTGTTTTTTGTTTACAGCAAATAAGCTTAAGACCCGAAAATTTAATGGACCATTTAACAAGTTGATCCAATTTGGTTTTACTCAAATTATGTGGAAGGGTTGAATAAAGTGTAGAAAGGTCATAATTGTCAATAAATGAAATTGGTCTATCAAAGATTGTAATTTATCTAAAAACTTCAATAGAATTTAATATCTCCAAAAGTAATTTACACCAGAGTCCTTTATACAAGTGATTGCACTGGTCAAATGGATGGACAAATTTGTGGTAGAACAATTACTCGAAGCCGAAATAAACTAATGTTTGTAGGAATTTTTGTGTAGTTTTTTTATTTATCCATATATGGTTAGGTTTGTTTGCCTAATTTCATTTCTAACACAAAAATAGAAAAAAGGAACTAGTTATTTCTATAAAACATTTTTTACTTATATCGAGAAATACGTGATTATTATTTCTGGAAGTTATTGCTAGCAAATGTAATAATTCTGAAGTATTAAATGATGTCTGTACATAGATAATATATTATAACATGGCCTTGACAGGTATCTGCGCGTATTAAAAAATTGTGAACGTGGCAAGACATGTGTAAATTTATGTCAAACAAAGTCTGGTCTGCAAAACCGAGAGTCGTGTTCGTAAATGTGCTAGAAGATCTTAATAAGACATCGATCAGCTAATAACTCATTTACCAAATAACAAAATACAGAAGTTACAGCTTACCAAGGAAAATTGTGCATACTCTGATCAACACATCAGAATAATATGGCATTTAATTGAGGGTAATATCCATAATTATTTAATGGAGAAAAGGTTATTTTTCCGATGTCCGTAGGACCGAGGAAAAATAACCTTTTCGAGTTTAAATAATTATGGATATTATCCGAAGTCGATTAAAGGCCATAACTGTATTACTATACTGAACTAAAAACTAAAAAGGGTGTTTTATTATATCAATATCAAATCCATATGACAAATGTCTAAATAAACCAAAACTAATGAATTTAGTAATGGATGGTGAGTTAGTATTTGTTTACATCACAGGGACTTCCTCACGACCTGAAAAGCAACACATTAGGCAACTATAAAAAAACAAATAAATGTAATGTTTTTTTTGTTTTTTTTTAACGGGGGTCCACAGAAAATCGTTTTGAGTTTGTTCCTCAAATTTTTAACTATCGAACTCCGAGCCTTTCATCTGTAGAAAGAGCATACTGCTGTACAAATGTTAAGTACTTATAGGATTTGAGTGGAAAATGTATGCCAAAATATTTTAGCGTTTTAAATTTTTGCGGATTATCAAAGATCCTATTTGAATCCTAATAATACATAAAATATTCGCGGAATTTATTTTCGCGATTTAAATCCATCCGCAAAAATACGCGAAAATTAAAACCCCTCAAAAATTACCCGCTATACGGTATATTTATCTGGGATTATCCTTGTCAGTGCTGCAGCCGAACCGATTGGCATTCATGTTTATTTACGTTTAAGTTGACGACAAGGGAAATAACTAGTTATTTGTTCGACATGCTAAAGTGCGACTTTCTCAAATTAGTCATTTTGCCTACGCGCACTTTCCCGAAAAGTCATTATGCCTACGCGCACTTTCCCGAACAGTTATTTTGCTTACGCACTATTAGTTGTATAAATATCAATATTTTTTTTAACCATAGTTTCTATAGTAAAGTATAATAATACAAAAATACAAAATACGAAAAAAAAAAAAAAAAAAAGAAAAAAAACTCGCATTTCAATCTTACGTTGTCATAAATGTCTAAAATCTATATTTTTTCATTTTATCGACTGACTATGTATCATCCTGTAAATACATATTAAGCGTCATTTTGTTATTTCTGGTTTGCATTGTGGACATTATGTATCCCGTTTTTTTTTCTTTTTTTTATATACATTTCTCTGAGAGACACACCAACATTGGTCATCATTCAGAATTCGTTGGTAAATATCACCCAGACAATGTTTTATCCTGACGGAGTCATTAACAATGCCAAATGTATGGTAAGGACGATACAATAACGAATGTATAATGAATAATTTCTGCCAAAACATATTTTAATATTTTCAACCACATGGTAATACATGCACGAGGAAAGGGCAGGGGGNNNGGGGGGGGGGGGGGGGGGAGATTGGAAATAAATAAAAAAATATTAAAAAGAAATGAAATATAGAGTTTTATTGTATATACTATAGAATCTTTAAACCCCCTCCCCTCCAAAAATGGCTATTAACTGATATTTTTATCATCTTTGATTACTTATCGATACAGTTCCATCATACAACAACTTATGCAATGGACATAGATGAAAATACTTCATAACAAATCTTTTAAAGTTGTGTTGGTTTTTTATTTGTTTCAAAAGGAACTTAATCAAGCTATTAGTACTAAATACAAAGAAGTCGGACTGCCACTGTTACTGTACGTAAACGGATTTTCTCCATTACTCCAACAGTTCTTAATGTAATTGTAAGTAAACGGGTTTTCTCCGTTACTCCAACAGTTTTTCATGTAACTGTAAGTAAACGGGTTTTCTCCATTACTCCAACAGTTCTTAATGTAACAGTACGTAAACGGATTTTCTCCATTACTCCAACAGTTCTTAATGTAATTGTAAGTAAACGGGTTTTCTCCATTACTCCAACAGTTCTTAATGTAACAGTACGTAAACGGGTTTTCTGCAGTACTCAAACAGTTCCTAATGTAACTGTAAGTAAACGGGTTTTCTCCATTACTCCAACAGTTCTTAATGTAGCTGTACGTAAACGGATTTTCTTCATTACCCCAATAGTTCTTAGTGTAACTCTACGTAAACGGATTTTCTTCATTACTCCAACAGTTCTTAATGTAACTCTACGTAAACGGATTTTCTTCATTACTCCAACAGTTCTTAATGTAACTGTACGTAAACGGATTTTCTTCATCACTCAAACAGTTCTAAATGTAACTGTAAGTAAACGAGGTTTCTCCGTTACTCCAACAGTTCTTAATGTAACTGTAAGTAAACGGGTTTTCTCCATTACCCCAACAGTTCTTAATGTAACTGTACGTAAACGGGTTTTCTCCATTACTCCAACAGTTCTTAATGTAACTGAACGTAAACGGATTTTCTTCATTAATCCAACAGTTCTTAATGTAACTCTACGTAAACGGATTTTTTTTATTACTCCAACAGTTCTTAATGTAACTCTACGTAAACGGATTCTCTTCATTACTCCAACATTTCTAAATGTAACTGTTAGTAAAGGGGTTTTCTCCGTTACTCCAACAGTTCTTAATGTAACTGTACGTAAACGGATTTTCTCCATTTCTCCAACAGTTCTAAATGTAACTGTAAGTAAACTGCTTTTCTCCGTTACTCCAACAGTTCTAAATGTAACTGTAAGTGAACGGTTTTTCTCCGTTACTCCAACAGTTCTCTATGTAACTGTAAGTAAACGGCTTTTCTCTGTTACTCCAACAGTTCTTAATGTAACTGTAAGTAAACGGCTTTTCTCCGTTACTCCAACAGTTATTAATGTAACTGTAAGTAAATGGCTTTTCTTCATTACTCCATGTACTCCAGTACCAAGGACATCTACCGAGTGACATACACGGAATGAAGCCTCGGTATTTTTTAAGTGGTCAGAATTTTGATAAATACAGTAAATTTCTATAACCACCCCTATTAAGCTGGGTAACATTTAGGTACAGGTACTGTTCAAATATTCAAAAAACTGTACCTAACATTATCCTGAACCGGGACAAAACGTTATCCAATGTTACTACAAATAGGAAATTTTGTTTACATTTTTCTCAACCGGGCTAAACATTATCCAACCGGACTAAACCAATTATACGCGAACTCTTCTTACCTAAACTGTTCGCCGAGAACTCAGCTTAATAGGGGTGATAACTCGCAGTGTCCCTTGTGTTACTATCAGGAAAAATGATAAAAATCACGTATGTTAATAAAATATTGCAATTGTAACCCTCTTGATATAATGAACAAATAAAAGTCACTGGTATAAAATGATATTGTCTCAATTGAGTTATTTGCATTTTTTTTAAATTTCAAGTCTCTTGCATACACGAACAGCATTGGACGTTTGAATTCTACTTTTCCGTTAAGTAATAAAGAGTAGAACGCTTAACCACTTTATAAGAAGAAAAACAATGTTTATATGCACCCGATACAAGTGTCCCTTGTGTAACTAAATGGTCCATTTTGTGACTGAAATTAGAATTTGTATTTGTTTCATGTTTCAAATTAAAAAAAAAATGTTTCTCTTTGTTCCTTCTGTATTCTATTGCCGTTGTTTCAAACTTTTACAATTGATTTACTAATTATTGTCTGACGTCACGGCGTCAGACAGTCCTAGAATCAGAAAAAGCACATCCAGTAAAGCGTCCATTTTTGCATTGCATGACGGTCAATGAAGTGTAATGTGTTCATTTGATTGATATAGGGTTACGACAATATCATTGCAAATTAATCAATTAACACATACGATCGTGATTTTCATTTATTAATTTTTCCGCGATAATATTTTGAATNTTCACTTTGGTTATTTGTTCTCTATCAGTTTTTAAACATCTTTGAGTTTATGGCCTTCCAAACGTTTAGATTTTATCTGCACTGATGAGACATAAGTTGTCGAAATGCGCATATGCAGAAAGTAAATTCACCGTGACTTCGGTATTTAGTTATTTGTCGAAATAAAAGACAAAGAAACCAGTTCGTTTGTTAAGTATGCCCTTCCTATAGATCAGGAGAACCACAATTACTGAATTATATTGTGAGTTTTGTTTGGTTACTGTTACGAATATGAAGCTAGGAAACTCTGGTAAATCATCAAACACAATATTCCTCAGTTTTTATAGGGGTTAACACTGCTAGTGCTTTAGTTTTGTGGTGTTCTTGTTCATTTTAATTTGTTTATTTGTTATGTCTTTGTCATACCGTCTCAATTCGTGTTGCTGTGAATTGCCGTGATCTGGGATTTATGATTTTAGAATTTCCCCTTTCCTTTTCTTGCTTCGGTAGTCGTTTGCCGATGTATTTATTGTCTCGGTAAAAGAATGCTGACGTCAGACTAGCTTTTTGGAAAGCTAATACTTGTTTTAAGATTAGAAATGTGTTATTTTTTTTATATCATTACCTCCAACATACGCTATCTTTCCTCTTAATTTTAACCACTAGAGTTTAGCTACACATTTCTGGTTTGTCAATAACTGGTCCGTTACACCAGGGACAATTGTGTGCCACAATGGACAAAATTTGTAACACTAGTGACTTTCTACCATAAAAAATAAAATACTGTCTATATTCTAACAATGTAATTATTTTAGTTTGAAGACCCAAAGATGGAACGATGAACCCAACATTTTCATTCAAAGAGAATCATTTTTTTTTAATTTGAAACATGAAAAAAATACAAATTCCAATTTCAGTCACAAAATGGACCATTTAGTAACACAAGGGACACTTGTATCGGGTGCATATAAACAATGTTTTTCTTCTTATAAAGTGGTTAAGCGTTCTACTCTTTATTACTTAACGGAAAAGTAGAATTCAAACGTCCAATGCTGTTCGTGTATGCAAGAGACTTGAAATTTAAAAAAAAATGCAAATAACTCAATTGAGACAATATCATTTTATACCAGTGACTTTTATTTGTTCATTATATCAAGAGGGTTACAATTACAATATTTTATTTTCTTCTTATAAAGTGGTTAAGTGTTCTACTCTTTATTACTTAACGGAAAAGTAGAATTCAATTACTTTAGCTACTTGAACAGAAAAGTTACATCCAGTCACACTGCAATCGTTCAAGCAAGTAACAATAGGGACATTTGGTAACACAAGTGACATTTGATGTCTACAACATTATCAATGAAAAGTGTTTTGAAAGTTTTCACATTTATTTTTTTTCGTCTGAATACTTCTTAGTAGTCATTTATTTCTCCCTTCTTTCTAAGAATAATAAAGAAAAGCTAACCCAAATGAATTTTAGGATGTCAAAACTGTTTTTTTTTTGCATGTTAATGTTTCGGCTACTTTTGTTACTAGATTTTTGTGCATTATAAAAGATCTTTTTCTTTTGTAAAATTTTCGAATAATGAGGTATGACATTACTGATTCATTGCTCTATTTACTTTTAAATTTGCTCCATATTCAATGGTAATATGACAGTTGCATCGTTGAGTTAGCAATAATGTATGTCCCTTGTGTTACTCTTTGTACAATGTCAATCTCAATAAATACTTGCGTTTCCAAATAGATGAACTGGGAAAGTATTAAACACAGGGTGATTACATTTTTTTTGTCTTCCTCTCAAACATGGTTGCTTAGAATCAACTTGTCGCCCCTGATTTTAAGAATTCGGTCACTAGTGTTACGCAACGCAAGGGACAGTAATACAAGGGACATATTCATTACTACATCCAATTTTTTTTTCCCTTGTACAACGAGTCAGCTTGTTCTGCAAAGCAAATTACTAAATACAAGTACTGGTCACAAGTTTGTGAAAAATAAATATGAAGAATAATAGAAAATGCAGTAACAACGGGGACAGAAATAAAAATTACAGTGTTACCCTACATACCTTAGAGGTAAATTTTTAGGCTTGAATAGCATCTTGGTGCCTGATGGAATACCCAATACTTCAAAGATGAAGTACATGTAGTACTTCAGGGAGGCATTTAGTTAATCAGTACGAGAGAAAACCCTTACTTACTGGTTGAATTACACGGTTACAGTAACACAAGGGACACGGCTAAAAGCACACATATTTTCCTGTATTTTGTTCGCAGAATGTGTACGTGGTTGATTTCTTTTATGTTTTTTTTGATAGAAAATAAATACTGAAATTTGTAATTCCATTTTGATTTAAAAAAAAATATCTTGACATATCTTTGTTATCACGGCTAAATCACAAACAGTTTTTACCATTTGCCATTTTTGACGTAAAATTAAACGAAGAAATAGACTTAAAGGGGTTATTTTTGTATTACAAATCACTCCATACATTACCGATATACATCCTAAAAATTTTAAAAAGTGCAAAAATACCCTTTATCACGCAAACAACGGAATAACAAAAATATCTACAATTTTTGAGAATAACACATTTATTAACCATTTATTAGACTCGTCCCACTAATTAAAGGGGATTCGGCTAGACATAACGCGCGTTCTTTTCTCAAAATACCAAGGGATACAATTTTGCTGGTAGGTTTACTCAGTCAATAGAAATTGAACCGTTTGGTGATAATTACAGGTCTATAACGTGCATGGAATGCGAGGCTCTACACGGGGTGTCAATAATGCAAAATCTGCCAGAGAGACACGCTGTACCTGGACAGGTTGTTTAGAACAAAATAGCAAGGACAGTTTGTCCAAGTGACAAGCTGTACCGAAACAAGTTGTCAAAATAGACCAATCTGATACAAGCTAACGAGAATCATATCAGGATACATCAGGATATAGGACAAATTTTGCACACCCCCAGCATAAATGATACTCATTTTATTTTAATTATTATCAATAAACTATCCATTATCATTTTACAACATTTTGATAGATATTTCCAATTTTCATCAAGTGCGCTAGATGAATGCACAGCTTTAGACATCCAAAATCTTCAAGTATCAAATAGACAATGTGTACATCACAAACGTTTTTATTTGACTTCAGTCAAACTTCAAGTTCATTTTACTTTTCTGTGCCGTGCTCATGTTGTGTCTACGTTTCTTTGTTGTTTGCGATGTTGCCATTGTCCTTGGATTGTTCGTTTTGGATTGATGGTTCGGTTGGCACTTACTTCAATAATGATCTTAAATTTTGCTTTATACAGCTGAAGCAAAAATGCCACAAAACTAAGGCACTAGCAATGTGAACCACTATAGAAATTGTTGGTGTGACCAAGAACTCCGACAGCTTATCTGCTGCACCGATCAAACTCCAACAATTAATGTGGTTTGGGTGCCTAAAACTACGCATCCACCTTGCCCAAGAGGTAAAAATTGGAATCTAACATCAAAATGTTGTAAAAATGATTTTAAATAGTGTATTGATTATAAATAAAATAGAATGACCAGCATTTGAGCTCAGAGTACGCAAATAATGTCAATTCGAAAAAGCTTTTATTTTATGAAGTGGATATAATTAAATAGAAATAATAAGGAAAAAAATCAAATTTGCGTGTTTTATTTTTTCTTATATGATCGGCGATTCCAAATTTATATTTTATATTTTCAAAGTGTTTTTCTAAAACACATTTGATACTACATTGAACAAAACTCTATCGTTTTATTGGCATATAATGGGACTTTTTCAAAAAAAGTGCATTTTTTGTCCAGGAAATGTTTTTGTTTGAATTTTAACATTTTTCTATTTTCTTTTTATTGGTAAATATAGCTTCTGCTCGACAATTGACATCATATTTTATTTGTTTTTAAATAGGACATCTGTGAATATTATTGACTTAAGTACCCCAAAACAGCAAAAAAACGTCTGTCCACACTGAAAAATATCTGCAAACATCCCATTTTTGTATAATTTGCTTGATTTTGTTTGCCATTTTTTAACTGTTATCTATAAGAAATATATTCAAACAATTAATAACGAGTTCATTCACTGGGAGTAGTTGTAACAATTTTTCTCAAATTAGTTTTAAATGGGCGTCTATAGAAAAATGTCCACTTCGCAACGCCAACACTTAATAGTCGACAGAGCGCTCGTCATGTGATTTAGATGATTTTTTTTTTGCTACAGAAATACGTTCGTCATCTACTATTCTATCTGTAAAATAGCATAGAACAGATGTGTTTCAATCCACTACTCTTAGGGGATTGAAATTGTTGGCACAGTTGACGCCGTATTTTTTTTCTTGTCCACTTCGCAACGGTCAATATTTCCAAGAGACGCCCTTAAAAATCATGAAATTCATAGAAATCATAACTAACCTTGTGCATTGTACGGTAATTGTTGAATTGAGGTTCTATGATATATTACAAAGAAGAAATCGCCAGTAACATGTTAATATGTCCACTGTGCAACGGTCCACTTCGCCACGCTATAAGGACGTTGCGTAGTGGACAAACCTCTTAGTGTATTGGAAATACTGCTGCACCTCTAACGCATAATTTTATAAGAATAAATTGCAAGAATTCTGATGCATGCTTGCTGGCAATTAATATAAAAACTAGAGGAAGAGTAGCAGTTTTGGTTGCATTTGACAGCTAAATGTGTAATTATGTCCACTACGTAACGGCGTCATTCACTCCTCGTAAATGTTGCGAAGTGGACAAAATCGTTGCGAAGTGGACCGTTGCAAAGTGGACATTTTCGTACATTTTTTCAATTTTATAAGAAAATCTGCATAGAAATTTTATCTGCTTGATACAATATTGAAGGTACAAGATAAGTAATTTAGATGTTTGAAAGACATTTCCTATTGCATGACTTTTCCGTTTGAATTCGACAATTGGATATTGCATATTATTATAATTTTCTGTCACAAACGTTAAAAGTATACTTGTGGTGATTTACTAGTGATTTTGTTGATAAATCTTATTGTTATTTAGTACTTAATTATCTGAGGTTCCAGATACAACAAAAAATATCGTTACAAAAAACATTTTTCTCATTTTTGAAAGAGGAAATTGAAACGTTGCGAAGTGGACATTTTGGTGTAATCTGCATATTTTGGATGTCAATTCTACACACTTCAGTTTATGTTTAAGATTGCATTTTCTGTATTTAGTGTCTACTGATATTAAGGTATCAACAACTACTATTTAATTGCTGGGTCGAAGAAGTTTATTTTTGTGTTTTTTCAGTAGACAAAAGTGGACATTTTTTGAAAATGTCCCATATAATTCGTTAATATATGGACTATATTATAAAGGTCAAAATCTTGATATTGTAGAAAATTTTGCTCGGAAAATCCAGTTCTGTGACTTTATACGCCTATACACCTGCACATGCGACAATATGTCTAGGGGCGACTATACGTGTCGTATTAAACATACCTATTGTTTTTTACTAAAATGTTTAAGGGCATTTAGGAAACTTTCCATCACTTAAAAATGATAAAATCTATCTTTTTGTTTTTAGTCCCCAATATCTTATCTCGTTACAAAGAGATCAAGGTATACATTTAGATTCAG